>CM077150.1:4945575-5210264 GCA_039583875.1 Platanthera guangdongensis | reverse complement strand
TTACTGTCACTATTGCACGGGCTCCCCGTGGACCTATTATGTACTAAATATAAATTTTTGGCTATTCTCCAATCTCTATTGGATCATTAGCACTACAATTGAGAATTGGCTATCACAAGCAATATTTTTTATTTACACATCAATATATCTTTACATATATAATACAATATGCATATCTCAATCACACCATGAAACTCATCTGGATCGTCCAATCAAGCTCCATCAAATACGGGCCGTTGGATTCAAAATATGAGGACTGTCAATAACCAAATCCTGTTTTCTAGCACTGTTCACACAGCGGAAAATCCCGATACGCAGTTCCTCCCGCCCCTTCCTCCCGCCCCTCCTCTGCCGCCGCCGGCGGCCTGCCCGGAGCCCACCGGCGGGTTCGCCGGCCCCGATTCATTTTTTAAATCTTTCATGGCTCCCTTTCTTCAATTTTTTCACCTTCATAAATTTTAAAAAATTATTTGTTAAATAAACATGGAGGTACGATTAATTATAAGTAAGATATTTGAGACTAAAAACTGGGTACCTCCTTTCATTCAATCTCATGCAATTACACCATCCCACTTGAAGCTGGTTGTGCAGTTGTAATTCTTTGGTTATAATACATTTCACAACCTTCAGTTGTTCATGGTATCACTGTTGAAATTTGTGAAGTGTAAGTGGGTGATGGGCAGCCGGCGCGGACTGTGCGGCCTGAGCGGTCTGAGTCCGCGGCCTGGGCGGACTGCTGGTGCGGCCTGGTGACCTTAGCTGTCTTGATGGATTGGCTGTTGAAGAGCAGCCTGTGCGGCCTGGTATGCGCCCTGAGCAGTCTGGTGTGAGGCTTGGTTGGTCTATGGCCAGAGAAGTCGGGCTTCTGGCGATGCGGACTGAGCGGACTGCGGTTTGAGGACTGTAGGCAGTGCTTTGTTCAGCGGCCGTGGTTGTGCAAGCTTGTGTTAACCAGCGGATTGAGTGTTCTATCCGCGGGAGGCTTGCGGACTGGCGTGTACGCGGTGTCCGCTGTGGCGGACTGGCCTTGGAGTTTGGTTGTGGCCCTTGCCGAGCTCTGGTGGTACATCAGGTGCTAGCTGCTGTGGAGGATTGAGCGGACTGGTGTCGTAGTCCGGCAGTTGACCGTTTGTCTGGGCAGCTGTGCGAGTATAGCTTGCGGTCTATGCCTTACTCTGGAGGAGTGTTGGTGATCTGCTTTGGGTGTTGGCAGACTGAGCCTTGTCCGCCGAGCTCGCGCTAGGCCCTTTGGTGCTTTACTATACTTCGTCACATTCTGTGACAAGTCCAGTGTGTCCGCTGTATCCTTCAAGTCCGCTGTTGACCGAGCAGACTGCCTTTTGGTCGTGGACTTGTGGTGGATGGAGGCTTTGCTCTTGTGCTGTGCGGACTGCCTCTTGCATGTGCGGACTGTCGCTGAAGGGTTGTGGCTATCCGTGTGATGGTGTGTGCGGACTGTACCTTGTCCGCATAGTGTGAGCGGTCTGGTGCAAGACCGCCTAGTAGTGAACATCTGTGTCTTGCTCCTGACGGTTTTCTTGGAATCCGGCTAAGTCTTTGCGGACTTAGCAGACGGATGTTTTGCTAGTGCGCGGGCTGGGGTGGTGATTCTATTCACTAGGGTGGTGACCACACTCCTCACCTCGCCTATAAATAGACCCCCCCCCCCCGACACGTCTACAGTAATGGAATGAACAGTAAGTTGAGCTTGGTCAAGTATTGCGGTCTGCGGTTTTCTGTCCGCGCGGGTTGAGTAGTGTTGACGGTTTGCTGTGTGCAGGTCGCGCGGCTAGCTTCAAGGAGCCAGGAGTACACATACGTGAGTATATATATATATATATATGGGGAGATATATGTGCGAGCAAGAAGTTGCGTGCGGGCGTACGGGTAGCGCAATTTGAGGGTCAAGAGATTTAGAATCGAAAAGTGATCAACATGAAAGTTGTAGATCTCGGCGAGACGAACAACTTTTATGTTGATCACCTTTTGATTTGGATCCGTTTTTTGCCCCTTGATTTGGCCCCGAAATCTGGGGCGGCGTGAGTGCTACAGTAACAATCTCGCCGCCCCAGATTTCGGAGCTCAAATCGAGGGCCAAGATGGCTCCAAATCAAAAATTGATCAACATGAAAGTTGTCGTCTCGCCGAGATCTACAACTTTCATGTTGATCACTTTTCAATTAAGATCATTTTGACCCTTGCCCGTACGCCCGTTTGCCCGCACATGATTTTGTTTATATAATTTATATATATATATATATATATATACAATTATTCTGTTAAATAATAAATTAATAATAATCTATATTTAATTTATAAATATATATAGGTATTTAAATAATTTATAACAATATAAAATTATATAAAGAATTAAATATATTATTAATTTTTTGTTAAATAAATAATTTATACTATTTTATAAAAATATATATAAACAATAATTATATTTTATGTGAGGGAATAATTTTGTAAAGAGCCATAACAATTTTTGGACGAAAATTTTTTCTCTCAATAAATATTTTGCAACAAAAAATTTGTTGTTGTTTAGCAACATAAAATTTGCAACAAAAAAATTCGTTGTTATTTTAGCAACACAAATTTTGCAACAAAAAAACTTGTTGCTATATTTGCAACAAAAAAATTTTCTTGCTATTTTCGTAGGTAAAGTTAAAAAGAAAAATACTAGCTAAATTTGATGCTAATTAGTATGAGATTGTTAACCCTTCCTAATTTCCCTTGCTAAATGAGATTTTTCTTGTAGTGAGTTTGACATTGAAGTGTGCAGTCTCAGCTGGTCGCTTCTGCGACTTGTCGGTTTTCTGCTTCAGCTTTTCCAAGTTCCAATAACCTGTCCGTCGGTCTCAGGCGGGTAGGCGGTCTGTTCTTCAGTTCTTCAGCAGACAGCGAATAACGGTGTGTCCGCACGACCTCGCGGTCTCGGCGGACTCCGTGTGCTATTCGACGTGTAGCAGCTTCAGCTCGGGCGGCTTCGGCGACCTTGGCGGACTGGGCGGTCTCGACGGTCTCCAGTGCTGTCTGCCCGGCTTGTTTTGTGTTTTCTGTTTGTAGCTTGTGTACTAACGAAATCATGTCTCGCTATGTATACTTTGTCTTGCAAAGAAGTGTGAATGAATATAAGACCTGTTTGTTCTTCCATTTGCGTTTGGTGTTAAGCGTGCTCTTTGGGCTTCCGCATGATCAAGATGTTAACTGGATAGTTTTGAGAATATTAATTTGGCTTTAGGTTATCTTGCTGACCACTTTGAGAAAATTTAACAATCACATCCAAGTTGAAATAATTTGTGGTATTGGAGACCAATCTTTAAACACTAACTTAAAGGAGTGATTATCATTTAAAAAATCAATGCAAATAAAAATTGATATCTCCGACATACACGAATGTAGCGGAATAAATGTCAAATTTTGAACTTTAGAAAGTTGAAATAAAATAATAACATGAACTGATAATAACTCTCATTTCCTGTGAAAATTTCTAGGAAGTCGAGAAAGGTCGCAAGAACACTCAACCAAAAACAAGTCAAGTAGAAATAAGAAGCACAAGAGTCTCAATTTGGAATTAATTTCTTCTTTACAGGGCGATGTATACATTGCGAGACATGATTCACAATGCACCCAGTGGAAACAAAAAACTACAGACAGAGAAGAAATCGCACGGTCAGAAAACTGAAGACGCACAAGCCGCTAACCGCCAGTCTTGTTCGCTGAAACCGCCAAGTCGCCAAACCGCAACCAAGTCGCTTAGATTGCCTATTATTGAATGATGATGAACTGAAAAATAGAACCCGCTGATAGACCGGGCGAACGCCTCGAACTATCCGTAACCCGGAGGAAGTGAGTTCAAGTCGCCTAGTCGCGACCTGCCATATACCACTGACTGTAAACCACGAAATGTTCCACACTGAGCCTTCCAACTAATTGACTAGTCGTCCGGTGCTAGCCGCACAACCTGCACAGTACAAATCAACTTCAATTAGTCGCACCGGTTAGAAAAAACTAACTACAAGTTCTAAATGCGAGGTGAGTTCTCATTGTTCTCGTTTTTATATGACGAGGCGGGGACCACTATTTATAGGCGACAGTGGGAGTGTGATCACCGCCCATAACGATAGGAAAACCGTGCATCATCTTGCAGCTAGCATCACCTATCTGCACAAGTGCGGATACCAACATCAGGTCACGCACGATAACCATCTAACCGCTTATGCCGTAAGAACCACCAGTCAGCATATCCGAGTGAACAATAATCTCAGTCCACGTGGACATAGAGTAATCCAGCCACATGTCCTGAGTCAGCAACGCGCCTATGACGAACTGCCGGTCTCTGCCACCAGACCGCGTAGTTTTGCAATCTCTGCTTCCAGACCACGCAACACAGCAGCCCCGACTAGGCAACTAACCAGACTTGTCACAACAAGTCAACACAACCCAATGAACTCTGACATCAACCCGCGCAAGAAGGCCCCAGTAAACTGTGAGGTTAGCCTTCGCAGACCGCTCTAACCGTCTGCCTCCATGCTAGGCAGAGAACCTGAAAGCTCCAAGCAGACTGTGTGGTCTCACAGTTCAGAGCGCAACAGCCGCGATTAGCCCAAAGCTAATCGCCCGGTTACCTCCTAGGATGCTTACTGATCAAAACCGCAACAAAGAAAAACAGAAGCCGGAAGCCGGCTATCCGTCAACATCCAGCCGCCTAACCAGTTGCGGTCTAAGTGATCTGCCCAATCAGACGCCAACTTCCACTTCAACAAATTCAACATTTTCAGCATTGTCATCCACTTGACAAATGAAACAGGTGTTTTTGTGCATCAAACAGTAACAATAGTTTTTCATATCTCTGGAGCCCGAATATGAAACCATATAAAGCCGACATTGTCATTCACTCATTTTCCCAAACAATAAATCCTAAAATCTTTTAAAAAAAACTCATCAAATGGGTAAAAGAAAGTTGAAATAGGAGTTGAAAGCTAGTTACAAATGAAATTTTAATCTCAGTTGGGGAAGAAAAATAAGAGTTTATGGTCGGAAAAATGGGGATGAACCATGGGATAAGGCCTAGCAGTTCGATTCTCCGAAGAAGACAATGGGGGCTGGTAGCTGGAATCGCCAGAGAAGACAGCTGGAGAGCGAGCGATGCGGTGCGAGAAATGGACGTGATTCGCCTAGCAGTGCTGGATTCGCCGGAGAATGAGCAGCGTGTAACGATCTTCCGATCGTTAAAATATATAAGTGCAAAATCTATAGTAACAGAGATAGAGAAAGGCCAAGAGAAGAGGTGGCCGGAGGTGAGAGAGAGAAACGAAGGCCGAAGGCCGGGGGTGTCCGGAGTTGGGAGAGAAGAAGAAGGGTCCGGAGAAACAGAGGAAAGACAAACAACTTTATTAATTTTTTCATCATCTCTATTACAGTAATTAACCCCTATTTATAACACCACCAACAACAATGATTATAATGAATTGAACACGTGGCCTAATTCCCGTTACACGGCGGGAGGAAAGTTTTCACGAAAGAGTTGCGGTGCAGTGCGAGAAAGGGTCGTGATTTGCCAAGCAGGGCTGGATTCGCCGGAGAGCGAGCGGCGGGGGGAAGGATTTCGCGAAAGATTTGGCATGCAGTGCGATAAAGAGATTAGTGCGGTTAGGAGAAAAAAACCCTAAAAAAACTCAGAACTGCAAATGTGATTATCCAATAAACGAGTGCGATTAACAGCGGCCAAAAATAGTTGTTGTCCAATTGTCCTCAAATTTTCATGAACATCTAAACTGACGGCTAAGATTCATCAGTGGAAGAATCCAACGCCTAACAACAGATCTCTCGCATGCGACGCGTTCTCTTAAAAACCAATGGCCTTATCCGCGTACGGAGCATTGCTCCGCCATTTCCCTCCAACGGAAAAACTTGAAATAGAAATCCCTTGGCTTCAATCTCGCCCTCCTTCGCATCGGCCTCTCCCTTCTTCTCCGGCATCTTCTTCCCCAATCACGGCGAGAAGGAAACCCTAATTTCTCTTCTGATTTGGAGCAAATTCCTTCGAAGATGGGGAAGGGAGGCGATGTAGAAATGGGGATCCCCGGCGCGCTGTACCCGAACATGATGGAGAGCCCGCAGATGCGCTGGGCATTCATTCGAAAGGTGTATTCCATCGTAACCCTTCAGATTCTTGTCACCGTCGCAGTCTCCGCCGTCGTCGTCTTCTATCGCCCGATACCGGAGTTCTTCCAGTCGAGGACGACGCCGGCGGTGGCGGCTCTCATCCTGATCACCATCTCGCCGTTTCTCGGTAGGGTAATTCGAGCGTGAGTGGTTTTGGTTGCGATCCTATCAATCTTTTCTCATGAGTTTTAATCTGCGTTTTTGCCGATCAGTGATGCTGCCAATGATGTTCCTGCGAGAGAGGCATCCGTGGAATCTGATTTTTCTAGGGTTGTTCACGATTTGCATTAGCATGGTGATCGGCTTGGCTTGCGTTACCAGAAGTGGTAAGTGAGAATGCTTCTAATCTGATGTTTGTTCTGTTTGTGATGTTGTGAAAATATCAATTTTAAGAAGGATTGTGGTGTTTAGTTAGTATGGAGGATTAATAGATGAGCATTTTAAGGAAGAAATTATTTGTGGAGAGTAAAATAGGCCTATTATGATGCATATTATCTTTAAATATCTATTTAAAAAACAATTTTACAGAAGATGCATGAAGGTAATACTTTATTTAGGTATGGATGAGATGCTTTCTGAGATTTATAGAGTTATGATGAGATATTGTAGTGAATTCTATTGACAAATTATTTCAAAAAACATTGAAGATTGGAGGGATATCAAATGATTGAAGACAAAAAGAAAGGTATAGAGCATACACTTAAGAAAATGATTTCAATTTCAAAGTGTAAATTTGATTTCATGCTAGAAAGTTCTACACTTGAGTCTTGGTGCATCGGTTAAGGTGTTGGCGTGTGACCTTGAGGTCAGGGATTCGAGTTCTGGAAGCAGTCTCTTGCAAAAATGCAAGGTGAGATTTGCCTACATTTCACCCTTGTGGTGGGACGCTTACGCGGACCTTCGCTGCACAGGGATGCTTTGTGCACTGAGATGCCCTTTATTAATTTAAAAGTTTAAAAAAACAAATGAAAGAACTTTGTATGATATTTATTGATCTTGAAAAATCACAGGCTTGATATTTGATTTGGTGCACATTAAAGGGGAATTGTATGTGTGATGGAACAGTATTCAATATTAGAAGTATTTTTGGAGTTGCAACAACTACACTCAAGCCTTTATCCCACTATAGTGGGAAGTTTTGGAGTTATTAAAGAAATTTTAATCACATTAGATTTATATCAAGAATCAACGTTGATTCCATTATTTATGTAATGGTTATATAGAGGCTTATAGAAATATTAAAAGGAATTTGTCTTGTATGTGTGTTTTATACGTCATAATTCTAATCTGCGAGACATCTATTAAGTGAAACGTTAGAACGAAGATATTGTTTAGCAAACTGTTGAAGAAAATATAAAGAAAAAACCTAAGTTTAGGCTCATTATTCAACCCATCTTATGTATAGTTTAGTCCCCCATCTTAGGATATGATTCTTCTCTTCTTTCCTTCTTCTATTTAAATGTACAAATGCATGTATTCCAATGTATGCAGATTTAAAGAGATTAAAAAAATCTTTGTTTATTTTTCTCTCTGCTGTGTTTCTCCACAAGGCATCAAAGCCATCAGTCCTAATTTTGTAGGTCGCGTTCTCTCTGGGTGGTTAGATATCTCCTAACCGCAACCTATCCTAGCGTGGTCTCTGGGCGGTTAGACCACTCCTAACCGCAATCTTCCCTTCTCTTCCCTCTCCTGTCTCTCCTCCCCCATCTGCTCGCCTTTTTTAGCTTTTCTCTCCTCTGACAGTGGCCCCACGATTCTGCTACTCACCATGTTTCCCTCACCAGGCCGTCGTTGATCTCTAGACCGTCGTTGATCTCCAGACCGTAGCCGCTGCTCTGCTTCCTCAGGCCACTGGGTGCTGGCCTCCTCTTCCCGCTGGGGTGTGTCGCCTGGCCGCCAGGTCTATTTGTTGAGCCCTATGAAGCACCGGTACTGGTACGTGGTACGGGTACGGTACGGGTACCGGTACGTGGTACGACAAAATTATAAAATACGTTTGGGTATGTGAAAAAAATTTAAAAAACACATATAACAAGTTAATTTGCAGCAAGAATACATTCAATGAAATGTTATCAGTTATCACCATACATGCACAAGATGTTAAAATTGTCCATATAAATAAAGAAATTAGACTATTTTAAGGAATGATGAAAGTGAGAATCATACTAAAAATATCCTCTAGGAAAAAGAAAACACAGTAAAAGAAATCCATCTAAAAGAAGATATAAGATTATAATTCACCAAACACAAAAAAAATCCAATGATGATATAGTCATATAGGGCATACATAGTTCAACAAAACAAATAAAAATCTTATAATGATTAAAGTTCTTGATTTTCAAGGTCATCGTTTTCTTCATCGTTAGATAATATTGCTTCCATCTCTGGCTCATCAAGCGATAGGTTAGCAACTTCAAGAATACCAGCACCCTCCATAGAATCAAATGCATCTCCACTAATGTCGCATAGTTTGGTGTCTCCTTTAGTATAAAGTGGCGTCCTCCTTGAAAGAAGACGAATATTAGAATGCACAAAGACCAAATATTCACATCGTTGTGGTGTCATCTTATTTCTCCTCATGGAATGAATGAAAGAGTAAGTACTACAATTTCTTTCACAACATGAAGATGAACACGGTTGACTAAGCAGTTTTAGGGCTAATGATTGTAGCATAGGTGTTGAAGCACTATGAGCTAACCACCAAACTACTGGCTCCATTGCACCTCTATCAATTAATGAATCTTCATCCTCAAAATGTTCTAGACAGCCAGAAAATTTAGCATACTCAATATTAACTAGTCTCCTTTCATCTTGATTTGGAAAATATTTCTTAAAGCACTTTATTCGCATAGCAAAAATTTCTTCATCCATGTGAGGAGGAATTTGATTTGCTACAAGCCATTCCTCACTATAGTACCTATATAATAGATTAATAGGAAAAATGTAATATATTATTGAACAACTTGAACAACTTTTTCATGTCCAACTTCATGAATAACTTCTCCAAGCAACTTAGCAATAAAAGTTTTATCTTTATGGCAGATCGCCTCGTCTTCTTCATTCGCTTCCGCCTCTGCAGCCGTCAGATCTAGAGGGAAAAAATCTAGTCAAAATCAAACAAGGACGAAAGGACTGGGCAAGGACCGCTTACCTATAACAGGTGGTAGGCTCTCGGCAGCGAATCAACGAGAGGGGCCTAGTTGCCCTTCCGCGCTTTTCGCGCTTTTCCCAAAGAGCAGATGAATCGTCTTGCCCCGTCCCGGGCAGTGCCTCACGTGCCCCAGGTTATTGTTTACGGCCAACTGGAGGGCGGCGGTGTCTTCTTCTGTCGATGGTCGAGACCCTGGTGCGGGTACGTTTGGTGCGGGTACGTTTGGTGCAGTTGTAACCCTCCTAGGCGAGAGGGGAGGATCAGTTACGGCATTAGCAGGATCGTTGGGCGCGGGAGTTTGGGGGCTCCGGTGGGTGAGCCTTGGGCTGTCGGTGGCGGGAACTGCAAAGAAATGAGTCAATGGGAGAAAAACAAGTCACGCATGATGAATAACAGGAAAAATTACCGGACTGGATATGGGTAGTCAGATGGATGGCCTCCGAGACCAACTGCGGGTTCTCGCCCGGGGGATGAATCGACTCGGTATCAGCCGGAGGATTCTCGGCAACAGTTTCCGGGGCCTATCAGCGAGAAGGGAAGCATGTCAGACGCAGCAAAGCGGGACTACACCAAAAAGTGAAGCGAGAGGAGTACCTCCGGCAGGGAAGAAGGGTTCTAGGCGCGATCGGGGGTCGAGGAGGGCGAGGCAAGAGATTTCTTCGAGTGATCTCGCCTGATCGATTTAGCCTTCCTCTTCTTCGACCGGGAAGGGGAGCTGGGCGGCTTCTCGCGCATGAGCCAGGGGGCCACCCCGACGCAGTTGGCACGGGCTTTCGCCTAAGCCGCCACAAGATGGTCTTGGGATTCTTTCGAGAGTGGCTTCTCGCTACGCTTGGCATACATCTTGACAAACTTGCTAGAGCTAAAGTGGAAGATGACGACAACAACGGTGGCCTGGGAACTGGACTGGCGGCATATATATACCGGGCCAAGGTAGGGCCCACCCAAGATTCCCTTCCAGGTCAGCAAGCGCCCTTCGAATATCTGGGGTTGTATGTGTCTTTCCGAGCGCAAAGCTAGCTCGCAAAGAGCAGGGATTGTATACAACCCCATATTCGCTGGGTGGACCCTAGATTCCCAAAGGACAAGGGTTGGGTTACCCTTGGGCTAGCTTCAGCCTAGAGGCGGGGTCAATCAGCAGACGGGCGATAAGGTTCCCACCTAGGGCAAGCGAAAGGGCTTGCGCCTCGGGTCGGCGGAAGCCCTTCAGCCCTTGGCGTTGAGTGATTCTTCTCCACTCAACGCCCCTTCAGACTTTTGGCTCCCGGTCGGGGTTAGGCGGGAAGGCTCGCACTTGAGGCAAACGGGGGGCCCGCAGAGATCAGCGGAAAGGCTTCCGCCAGGTGGGGCCCAGAGGTGAAATTACCTGGATGCCCCTAGGTCTGCATTTAGCTCCTCATAACAGCGGAGTTTGGCTGTTGGCAGACCAGTCAAGGGTATTTCAGTAATTTTAGAGCGGCGGAATTACGTTTTTTGCAGACCGGATATTGGAAATCTATAAATAGACTCATAGAGTTCCTTAGAAGGCAGACTTTTGATTTTTCCTCATTTACTTCTAGTGATTTCTGAGAAACTCCTAGCCCAGCAATTAGCTTTGGAGGGGAAGCGCTCAGAGAGCTTCCGGGTTAGAGGAGGAACCTCTCAGCTGATACTTAGGGTCAGTTCTAGGTTCTTCATGACTAGTCAGGGGTCGAGGTTTGGGAGAAATAGGTGTTAGCTACACCTCAAGGTCTGAACTCTCGTTGAGGCCAGTTTTGGCTTCAACACTTTCCATACTAATTAATTTCAATAGTGGGTTTTGCCTAAAATAAGATATGCTAATTTTTAATAAATTATTTTTGAGTGCTTGCCTTAATTATAAATATACATAATTTGACGGATCTTTTTATTTAAGGACTTATTGGATGATCACCCAAATAAGTCATAACGAGTGCTTGAAATAAAATACATGTCCGCTAATACATGCACTATAAATATCAAGATAAAAAAATGCGTGAAATAAAATAAGACACATGATGCGACGCAGGTTGCATCATTTACCCACTTTGTTCTTCTTCTAGCCGCTGCCTTCTCCAGGTCGTCTTCTGCCTTCTTACCCGCAGGGTGACCTAGCCGCATGCGGTTATTCTTGCCGTTCGTTCTACCCGCCGGTTTCCCTTCTTGTCGCGACTGCTTAAGTTCGTCTACCCCGTTTTCCCTTGCCATTGTTGCTCTAGCCCCCGTTTTTGCTTCATGGCTTCTTCGTCCGCTTCCTCTCTTCTTTCTCGGGCTGCTGCGTCTCTCCCTGAAACTCGGGATGAAATTCGGATCACTACCATATCTCTCAGTGGGAAGCATAATTTTTTTGAGTGAGTGCACTTTGGTCATCATGTTCTACAGACCAAAGGTCTTTTTCATCATCTGTTTATCGTATTCTACAGATCAAAGATCTTTTTCACCATCTGACACAGGCTCCTCCTCTCGCACCCATTGAGGATTGGATTCGTGATGACGGTTGTGTTCAATCTTGGATGCTCAATTTCATGGACACGGAATCATATCGGATGACCGTGTATCATTAGATGGCCAAAGCCATGTAGGAGGAACTCTACTCTCTCTATTACGGTAAGGACAACCTTCAACACCTGTTCGACATCATCACAGATCTTCAGACACTTGACCCCGGGGAAACAAGCGACTTAACCGCCTTTGTTGCGAGATCCAAGACTCTTGTTGAGGTATTGATACAACATCAGCCTCCCACAACTGATCTTGCCGCACAACGAGCACAAAAAGAAGCAGTCGGGATTGACATGATGATGGCTCATGTTCCACCTCATCTTCACAGTGTTTGGGCTTAAATTCTCTCATCCTCTACGACTCCGTCTCTGTCAGATGTTTGCTCGATGCTTTTGAAGGTTACCCCACCACCTGATGTTCCTGGGTCTCTATCATCAGCTCTCCTCCAACTATCTCTCCCCTCTCCTCCTGCTACTTTGGCTCGTGGAGGCCGTGCCACTTCTCAGGTCCGGGACGTAATGGCCGACCTCGTCTTAAATGTTTTCATTGTAGTCGAGAGGATCACCTTGAGGCCACTTGCTATCACAAGCATGGTCTGCCCCTGCATCAAAATGCTTTCATTGGGGTCGATTCTCCCTCCTCCACCAGTGATGACATTGATGTCTTGTGTGCCCAGTTTCAGAATCTCCAAGGAATGATGAGTCGCTTATCTGGGTCTGTTGCGTCGATCTCCAATGAAGGTATCTCTTGTCTCTCTCTCATATTTCCTACTGGATTGTGGACTCTGGTGTCACCCACCATATTACTCTCTAGAAATCTCCTCAATTTTTGCAATCTGCACATCTGAAATTCATTATGGTGTCCAATTGTGACTCTACCCCGGTTGTTGGAGCTGTTAATCTGCCCCTCACTCCAACTCTCTTTCTGTCCTCGGTCTTTCATGTTCCGGGATCGCCTTTTAACTTTTAGTTTTCTTACTCAGGAACTTGATTATTGTGTAACCTTCTTGCCCTCCTCCTTTGTTGTGCAAGATCGACAGACGGATGATATCATTGAAATGGGGCGGCTGTCTGATAGGCTTTATCTCTTGGATATCCCACCTACTGTTTTGTCCTCGATCACTTTTGTTTATTAGCATCGTCGTCTTGGACATGCTCCCCTCTAGATTCTCAAAAAAGCTCTTTCAGATATCTCCCTTCAGAGGTTTACTTGCGAATCATGTATCTTTGACCAACAACATTGCGTTTCTTTGTCCTCATTGTACTCAGAGCAATGCTCCTTTTTTTTTAGTGCATTCTGATATTTGTGGCTCATATAAAACTTCTAGTATTTATGATTATCGTTACTTTGCTACTTTTATTGATGATTATTCATGCATTACCTGGTTATATTTTATTCGTGATCGTGCTGAAATCCCTTTTATCTTTCGTGCCTTTATTAGTAAGGACCTTTCTCAGTTCTCCATCATTATCAAAAATTTTTGCACCGATAATGCGTGTGAATATACAAGCCATACTTTTTCAGACCAGTGCACTGAGTTTGGAATCATCCATCAAACATCATGTGTTTATACTCCCCAACAAAATGATGTGGCTGAGCGGAAAAATAGTCACCTTCTTGACATTGTCCGCTCACTCATGTTTCAAATGCAGGTTCCCACACTTAACTGAAACTTTGCAGTTTCTACTGCTTGTCATCTCATTAACCGCATATCCTCCATTCTCAATTTTGCAACTCCGTTTAGTCTTTTTTTTCCTTCGACCACCCCCTTTTCCATCATGTCTTATGTGTTTGGATGTACTTATTATGTCCATAATATTGGTTCGCCGACTGAGAAGTTTGCTCCCCGTGCTACCAAATATATGTTCGCTGGGTACTCCCGCACTCAAAAAAGGTATTTGTGCTACCCTCCCATCGATCGCAAGTTGGTTGTTTAATGTCACCTTTCTCAAGAATCAATCGTTTCACTCATCTCCTCCAACTCCTCTCCTTCCTCCCCTTCTACCATGTTCTACCATCCCCGTTACGTCACCTCTTCCACCACTTCTTCCAACACCAATACAGCCCAAATCACCTCTTCGTGTCTACATCTGTCGTTCTTCCAAAACTGATGCCTTACAACAGTTACCCTCTACCTCAGATATCTCGCGGCCTACCGATCCGGAATTGCCCTTTACGGCTCATCCTTTGGCAAATTGTTACCCCTACGTCGTCTCGCCCCGTCTCTTCTCAAGTTCGCACTTTCTTTATCCTCCATATCTCTACCTAACACTTTGCAGGTGGCTCTTCAGCATCTGTGGCGGCGTGCGACCATGGATGAGGAAATAACTGTCCTTTGGGCTAACCAGACCTGAGATCTTGTCTCTCTTCTTCCTAGGCAGACTTGTGTGAGATGTATGTGGGTTTATGCCATCAAACATGCACCAGATGTGACAGTCGAATGCTTAATGGCTCGGCTTGTGGCTCAAGGGTTCACTCAGCAACAAGCTCTCGACTATGATGAAACGTTCTCACCAGTCGGCAAGTTGAATGTTGTTCGGGTCTTGATCTCCTTAGCTGTTCATCGACAGTGGCCCTTGCATCAGCTGCATGTCAAGAATGTCTTCCTAAATGACGACCTTCAAGAAACTGTCTGCATGCATCAACCTCTCGGGTTTGAGAACACGAGGGAGTCTCGGGTGCGTTACCTTAAAAAGTCTATTTATGGTCTCAAACAGTCTCCTCGGACATGGTTTGACAAGTTTAGTAAGGTGGTCCGGGATGTTGGATTCACTCAAAGCTTGGTTGATTTCTCTCTCTTTACTCGCCGTTAACTAACCGGCACAGTAATTCTCTTGGTTTACAGTGATGATATCTTGATTATAGGTAATGACTTCACATGAATATAAATGATTAAACGACACTTAAACTTAATTTTTCAAACCAAAGACCGGAGAAATCTTCGGTACTTCCTGGGACTTGAGTTAGCGCGACGTCCTGATGGTCTTGTCCTATCTCAATAAAAGTACTGTCTTGACCACCTTCCAGATACTTGTTATTCAGGATGCAAGCCTGCCGACACTCCTATGGATGTCAACCACAAGCTTTGTGCTCATAGCTCTGACTCAAATCTGCTACTTCCAAACCCTGAGTATTATCATGAGCAAACAAAATACAATGAGGTTGATTGTCACTTTGTTCGAGAAAAGGTTCAATTAAAGAAATTGAAATTACAACATGTTCCTGCTACCGGGTAAGTTACTGACGTTCTCACCAAAGTCTTACCAAGACCATTGTACTATTAGTTTCTATCGAATCTTGGTGTCTATGATTTGTATGCTCCAGCTTATGTATAGTTTAGTCCCACATCTTGGATAGGATTCTTCTCCTCTTTCCCTCTTCTATTTAAATGTACAAATACATGTATTCCAATGTATGAGGATTTAGAGAAACTAATAAAATCTTTATTTACTGTTTTTCTCCACACAAACAAATGCTTTGAATTGATACAATAAAGATTGAGTATGCCATATGCATTTTTAAAGCGAGTCATACTAAAAATTATCAACATATTTTATTAGAAGACGAGTTAATTACGCATGATAAGCCCAAGTATCTTGAAATAATTATTCGAAGGAATGAGTATATAGATAAGGATATGGCCTGTAGAGTTAAGGTAGACAGTTAAATTGTGAAGTTCCTCGAAAGGACAATGCCATGAGATAATATTATGTAGACTTAGATTTAATAAAAACACAATTAGGCTAATGACATTGTAATAGATCAAAGTGTTTGGCAATAGTTAAGGCAATGATATATATGTTGAGTGTGACAAAAATGAGAATGCTAAGATGAACATGTGAATTTCTTTTTTTAAGAAAAGAAATGACTATATCATAAAATATACTTATGTGGATTGGGCATGTACAGGGTTAGAAAATGCACCAATTGAAATACTGAATCGAGTTAATGTCATGGATTATGTAGGAAAAGAAATAGACACAAGGTAATATTGATGAAATTGTTTTGTGTTTTTGGATCAAAGTTTGAGATTGAATTGGTTCAACAGCATTGGGTATATTCATCATAAAAGGCCTGATCATATAGTAACAGTCATAGTTGAATTTTTTTGGCATATATGTGAGGCCCTAATCACTGAAGCCACAAGTTGTTGAATTCCTAGCCATCAGAGCATCCAGAGGTGGGGGTGTTAGGAACGAGAAAGGGAGTTGGGAGAGTAGAGAGAACTAGGGTTTCGAGATAGAAAAGAAAGAATACCTGAGAATATTTGCTTGTCCATTGCTAGGAAATCTCAGGGATATTTATACCCCTTGGGCCATGGAGGGGCCGGCCGACCCCTCCCATAGGGGCTGAACCCGTCTGGTTCAGCCCCAAACGCCTTTTTGTTTTAATTAGGGAGGGTTGAACCGGATGGTTCGGCCCCGCTTGATGCCGCATCCTTTTGCCGTCTTTGATTTCATGTTTGCCGGTGGTGTTCAATGACAATATTGTTCTGTGAATGCTCTGGCGCCAAACACCAGTGTAGTGTGAGAATCCTACCACTTGTTCATTTAATGAAGAAAGACTTGAGCGGGGTCTACCAGATGATTCGTGATTCTTATTGCATATTAATATCATTAAACCACAATTATACTAAGAGTTGCACAATAAAATATATGAAAGTTAAAAGCCCACAACCAATCGCTGATCAAAATATAACAATAAATAAAAAGAAAGACAAATTTGCCAACAAGAGTCCAGGGTACAAAGTTATGTACTCACATGTAATGACTGAACTTATCTGAGGTATTAAGCTAAACCCACCAATGTTTTAGTCATTCTTGAGGTGGCATACGAGTACATGATCTTACACATACCAGAATTACTTCACCCAGATGTTTACTTAAATATGAAGTTTTAACATAACTTTACTATTTGCTCTCAAAAAGCTCCTCCAATATTATGTGGTCTATATTACTAAATCCCAATAATTTTTCCTTTAATTCTAATATGTGATAAATTTCTTTCATGTTACCTTTTTTACTTAGAAGTTTATTATCATAGAAACCTTCGAGGACATGCTTTTGTTTGGGCTCCATTGTCCCAAAGATAATTTCCGCTCTCATAAGACCATCTTCATCAGATTCAGAAAGTTATAGACCCGCCAATTTCTCATAGAGATGAAATACTTGTTTCCTTTGGGATGAATTTGTTGTGGGCCGGAGGCCTGAGAGCTGCTCCCCTTTTGGATCCAGAGTCCCGCCCTTACAGCCGGCGTCACAACATGGGTCCGCGGGATCCATACGCACCCCAACCCATCTCCGCACGTGTTTTCGATGCGGCGGGGTGTTGAGGCGAGGGCTCGATCCCTCGACCTCCTTGATATAAGCACTTAATGCCTGCTCACATCACCAACTGATCCGCGCCTCAAGGAGGTCGAGGGATCGAGCCCTCGCCTCAACACCCCGCCGCACCGAGAACACGTGCGGAGATGGGTTGGGGTGCGTATGGGCCCCGCGGACCCATGTTGTGGCGCCGGCTATAAGAGCGGGACTTTGGATCCAAAAGGGGAGCAGCTCCCAGGCCTCCGGCCCATAACAAAATTCCAAATCCACGTCGAAGGAAAAACGATAATGAAGAGAAACTGAGAAAGAAGCTAGGATGATGACTAGCGAGCCTTAGCAAAGATGGGATCAGTGGCAAAGAATTGGAGAAGCCTTAGTTATGGCGAGTGAAAAATGGAAAACCTGGGACAAGATTGCCACATGCTCATCAAAGTGGAAGTTTCATCATTTTTTGTTTTAATATCCACCAATCAACACACCTATTGTATGACATGTGTAATCCACTAAGAAGTTAATTATAAGTATATATCTGAAGTTTCTTATATGTATATGTATTTACTAAACTTTCTAATAAATTAAAACTCAAAATTTTGTTAAAAAATAATTTTCTAATTATCAAAATAAGTTTCTTTCAACAAAATTTAAGTGCAATGATACTTTTTTGGGCTCTTACAAGTTACAACAATGATAACAATCGATGATGGAATATGTCGGTGATGTCCAATGATCATAGTAGCCGGTATTTTTCATTTCATTTGTTCATCATAATTGTTATTTATTCTACAAGTTAGTTTTTAGGAAGTGGTATCAAAGCCTCTGCAGAAGACCTATAAGACCGACAATGACAATGAAGGGTATGATTATCAAGACTCAGCTGACCTGTTGGTTTGCTTCCATCTTTGATTTGGAATTGATTTGGGTTCAAATCCCGCCCCACCTCTATTTTTTAGTCTAGTCACCAGACATGTTAAACGAGGGAGGGGTAGACCAATAAAGACTTGGAATGAAACTGTAAGGAAAAACATGATGTACTTAGGCATTAGTGAGATTATGACAAAAGATAGGGCACAATGGCGACAAAGGATTCACATAGCCGACCCCACTATAGTGAGATCAAGGCTTGAATTTTGTTGGTTTGTGTTGGAGTGGTTTGATGGTTAATGTAACATTGAGAAGACATACTGTTCAACAACCTTGTTAGATTTATCCTGACCCCAGTTCCATTAGGATGAAAGTAACAAATTTGATTGCTTCTCCATTGATATATTGAGCCACATAATCCATCTCTGACATCTAAACTCTCTGAAACTTGAGTTCAAGAGGGATCTCAAAAATTATTTCAAAGACTCTACTTGTATTAACTCCCTCTTGTGGTCTTCAATAGATTTATATCATAATATTGACTCATTTCTACTCACATGAGTCAACTTCCTGTAAAATTTCTTCGAGTCATTAGCATCGACATCGAGGTCTGCTCAATTTGAAGTTGATACATTGAACGACTTTTTTTCAAAATAACTTCTTTAATTAAATCCTATATCTATTTTGTTTATGCACACAATAGATTTATTTTGTATGGAACTAGAGCCCAACTTGAGCATGACATTATTGTCGAAGAGGCTATAAATTTCTTCAGCAGCAATGGGATCTGTGATATATTGAAATTTGATTTGAATCATTGCTTAGGAATGAGACCACCACCAGGTGATGCTTCCTCTTGACGCCTCCTAGAGAGCATGTAAGGTATAGATATTTGACTCCATTTTACTTACCAAGATTGCCGCTATATACCGCCTTTGTCCGTCTAAAAGCAATTGCCCGATGGATAATACGGTAATGCACAACATCAAACGTGATTGTTTTGGGATTGAAATGAGGCAACAACGAAGCACCAGTATTTCCACCATATACCAATGTTGCCCTCTAAAACTAATTCGACATAGGACAAATCTATAGATGGCGGACGTGCGAGTCCCTAACTCTAGATGAATGCAAACACACTAAATGCAGTGGATTCACGACAAATTCTAAAATGACGATGAGAAAGGATACATGCATGCAATCCAATGCACAAGAAGCTCACAACTTAAACCCTAACCCTAATGCAACTAGACCACTTTAATCATGCAATTAGTTCCGACGCCCAACCAATTAAATATTTTTAGTTTTAAAAGTCATCCACTAGCATCACAAGCATCACAAGCGATCACAAATATTACAGTTTTCGCAAAAGTATAGCAATTGTAAAACTAAATGTGAGTGCAATAAAATTAAAATGTAGGGAATTGAGAGGTGGATTGTAGTTTAGGGGTTCTCAAGAGAGCTTGGAGGGGCTGCTGTTGGGAAGGAGACTGGTTGGGCTTCAGGGGGCCTCTGGAGGTAAATCGCAGGTGGGCAGTGGCTGGAAGAGGTTCCAGTCGGATGGAGTTCTTGGCAGGGGAAAAGGATGTCAGATTGGAACTGTAGCAGGGAAACCGACATCGGGTTGGGTAGGGAACAAACAAAGAAGGAAGGAGAGGACTCACCAGAGATTGTAGGGGTGGTGGATGACAACATCGAAGTGGCGGTTGCTCCACAGTGTGGCACCATGGAAATATGGAATGGGCACCAATAAGATTCAACACGCGTCTTTGTGTGAAAAATAGCACCAATCCCCTTAGCGTGTAACCCAATGGGGATATTATAAATATGGGGATATTTAGGTTAAGTGTATCAGATGGCTCTAATCACGTGATTGTATAACTTAACCCAAGTTTCGAAATAAAGCTAAGAAAAATAAAAAAGAAAATCCATAAAAATATGAAAATTTGAGATGGTCGCAATCGCGGAGTCCATCATCCTACCAACAATTAAAAAATGTGGTTAATGAAAATCTTTCAAATGAGCCGCAATCGATCTTCATCACAATCACTTGGGCTAATAAATAATTTAAAACATTTAATATGATTGTGTTGAGGTCAAAATGCAGCAATTATAGCACGAAATTGCCATTATAGAGCGACATTGTCCTTCTGCAAGTAGTCACCTCAAGGGTATTGAGACAATCTACGAAATCTGCAGCATCCAATGCGATTGTTTAGGACAGACAGTACTTCTCTACTAAAAGCTTATGTTTACTGCACCTAAGCTATTGTCAGTTGTGCATGATTTGGACGTCCATTAAGAATTTGAACAAGAGTTAGCATGATACCATTCAAGAGCGGCTCAGAGGTATTCTAATTTGTCTTGAGCTAAGCGTGCTAAATGTTAATTATGGATGGGGTCCATAAGCAGAAAGCTAATTTTGCTTAATGTCATCACATGAAAAATGGGATCCTTTCATTTTGCCCTTATTTTTATGTATATAAAAGTAATGGCTAAATTATTCCCGATGAAGCTATTTTGTATTAATGTGCAAGGAAATTTCGGCAATACATCTAGCAAATCAAAATTTCTTCACGATTCAAAAATAGGTGAAATACAAGAGAGGAGTGTGGCGTGTTTGTCTCAAATGGACGCAATTGATTCAATCTCAGACCGGCCGGATTGATCCATCTCTTTGATATTGCTAGAAGCTCAATCCATGCCAAAACCCGATAAGCATTGGTGGCTCAAACCATGCTCAATCCATGCTCAAACCAAATTTAGAGCACTCACAATATGCCACATGTCCGTGTGAAGGATCTACCGGACTGGATGCAAAGGAAGGAGACTAAGTTGGGTTGGTTACTTTCACTAGAGCCCATGGGTCGACCTATTAAAAAATGTGCCTTGTTGCGACTTGCACGGCGGTGTGCCAATGGGTGGCAGAAGGAGGAAGCACGCGATGGAGTTGGGGGTGCGCTAAAATGTGTTGCCTGAGGATGCTATGCATCCAAGGATATCTCTAGACATCAGCCTATGTGTTACGGTCAAATCTACAATATCATAGATATTGTTCTCTTTGATCTAACCCGGCTCATATTAAGCTGAATTGTATGATTTTTTTCTCTTCCACATGTGGCATACAAGTCCTTTACAAGAGATCACCCACCTAGAATTACTCCTACCAAATCATGCTTAACTCTGAAGTTTCTAACACAAGACCACATGCTCCCAAAAAGTCTTTGATATTTAAGGGTCCAAATTATACTTAAACCCAATAAATTTTCCGTCAACTCTGTCGTGATATTATGTTTATTTTGTACGCATCATCCATGATTATCACTAACCACAAATATTTATTATCCATGACTATCATTAACCATATGTATCCATATCACTAGCCATAGGTATTCATCCTAGACTCGGATGTTAAAGGACTACCATCTTCCGCTTGATTCATCATCGAACTACAGATCATAACGAAGGTCTGGCTAGGATACCATTTGTAATGACCTGACCAATAATATATATGTATTGTTCGCTTTGGTTTACTGGACCACACAAGTTTACCCGTTTTCCACAGATGACTTACAAGTACTTCCCAAAAGGTCACTCATCCAGGATCGCTCCCACCGGAGCACACCAAACTATTGAATTTCCAGCACAACTTCATCACTTACTCCTAAAAGACACATGATATTTAAAGTTCTAAATTATTACTTGTTAGAATAACCCATGTATTGGGCCCATCTTCTGGGCTCATTATTGCTCTCTTCTCTTTTAGTCACACATCTTGTATAGGATTTATTCTCCCTCTCTTCCTCCTATATATTTGTATTCTCTCATTGTATTTACATACTCAATCAATACATACAAGTTTTGAGCTTTCTCTACATTACTTAAGAACAATAACTTTCTCAGTAATTCCAATGTGAGATTTGGTTCATTATGTATCTATAATCCATAATAATCACTAACCATAAGTGTCCATTATCTATGACTATCACTAATCACAATCATTCATAACGACTGACGATTGCGGAGAGCTTCGAACAAACAAATATTATGAAGGTGCTCGGCCCAACTAGAGCTATAGATCAAAATATCGTCAAAGAAAATAAGTATAAACTTGCTAAGAAAGGGTATGAGTAGCTCGTTAAGTTATTAAAGGTGCAAGACACACCAAGGCGCAAAGGGGTCTTGTAGCTTAGGTGCAAGGCTGAAGGCAAGACGCAACTACATCCATTTTAAATAATCAACACCAAACATTTCAGTTTGTCGATCAAATTTTTATCTAGTCTATTAATTAATCATTCATTGCTATCATTTATCTCTTAAAAAATAGAATCAATGTGGTCACTTGCATCATATATAAGTCCCAACACATAATTATATTTCACAAACACTAAATCAATAAATAATTATTGAGTGCTTACTTCTTACATTATTTTTTCTTAATTTTTGAAAAAAAATTTACAATAAAATTCTCACTCAGTCGTGTCTTTTATATTTCAAAGGTGCATGAAGACGCAAACCTCTGAGTCTGATCAGCCTTGACCCTTAGGTGCGCCTCGGACGCACCTTTAATAACATAGCTCGTTAATCAACATTTGGAAGGTCAATAGAGAATTCGTTAGCTCAAATGACATAACTAAGAACTCAAAATAATCATGGTAAGTACGGAAGACAAACTTGTCTATACCGTATGCATGTATGCGAATATGGTGGTAGCCAAAATGCAAGTCCAACTTCAAAATCAGGCGATTTCCGTGTAGCTCTTCTAGAAGCTCTACCACCGACATCGGGAACTTGTCTTTGATGGTCTTAATATTCAACTATCGATAGTCCACACAAAAATGTCAGATGCCCTGTTGCAATATATTTGCGCACTATCTCTTGATCTAATCTTCTGGAGGAAGCAGTATTGAAAAGGTTGAACCATGACATGTATCGTTCCTGGAAGGAGGAAAAGACGGTTAGGAGAAGGCCCGCCGGGTCCTCAAACAATGTTGCATGCTCGATCATCAATCTCTCCAAGAACTCCTGTTGTGAAGTGTAGGCTTGAATGGTGATAAGGTGTTGGGAGCTCTTACGCTCCTCACCATACTAACACACTTGGTGAGAATGTAACTAAACTTAAGATAAACGTGGTGAAGTCCCACACAATATCCCATAAGGCGCGAAGCTAGTAGACTCCCAATACAATGTCAAAGTATGCAATGGACCAATGCAATTAGTGTGGACGTTTAGCAATATGTCGGCGCAGTGCTCGTCTAGGAAGTGTGGTGGAGACCAACTCCGATCAGGTCGAAAAAAATGCCCGACGTCGCACTTTCAATTTATGTTTTGTTGCATTTTATTATTGCAAATTTTATGTTGTCAATTTTAGTTGTAGCACGTCTGTGTGCGTAGTCATGTTGTTGCACGCCTGCGCGCGTAGCCATGTTGGAGTTTTATTTCTCTATTATATATATATAAATATATACCTTATATATGTATACATATAGAAATGCATACATATACATGTATATAAAAACATATATATATTAATATATATACATATATTAAGAATATATATATACATATATTAAGAATATATATATACATATACGTATGACAAGGTAGGATAGCTCAGACTGAACAGGGGAATAAAACCCTCTTCATCTTTCCGATTCGGTGAAACCCGCAAGTCAGGGCTCTCAGCCTCTTCTTCCGCCCACGATGAGGCCGCAGTGAAACACCCACGATGTCGCCCCAACTACCGAAGATCGGCGCAACCGTCTGCATTCGACCACGATCTCGGCGCAACCGCATCCACGATCCGCCATTTCTGCTCCGCCAAAAGCTTCAGCCACACCTGCAGCCTCCAACGGCTTCGACGACTTTGCTGCTTCACGTCCGCCTACCACTGCTGCCCTATAAAAGAAGAAGAACATTAATCGGGGGGCGATTGATGAAAATTTGAGAATGATGAGAAGTTGATGTTGGCATTTTGATTTCCTGTAGAAGTTAGGCGTGTTGTTTGTTTCCTGTTAGGAGTATTGTATTAGGATTGATGAAGGTTGATGAATGAAAAAAAAACTGAAGATTGATGCGTTTGCGCCGTGTGGGTTTAGTTCATGCCGTGTGTTAGATCATAGGTGTTGAATCTTGTGAAAGCTTGCTGTAATGTTAAGTGAATTAGGTTACTATTAGTTGAAAGCTTGCTGTAATGTTAAGTGAATTAGGTTACTATTAGTTGGATTCCCGTGAAAGCTGCTGTGAGAAATTTTAGAGAAGTTGAACAGTTGATTTGGGTCTAATTTTACTGTTCATAGTTCCTACTTTGCTCCTGTCATAGTCAATGACCTTTATTATGATTACATTCTGGTGTAGAAGGCTGCGACTTGTGTGCTTCCAGTTGGTGGTAGGAAATTAGGAATTTTGGTTCAACTATGGGAACCTTGATCCACTTGAGCGTTGGAGATTTCGTGAATCCACCGTGAGTGATTGAGATTTCATGGAACCTCTTGTGTGCGAGTGAGAGAATTTTAGGTTTGTTAGTTTGTGGCTCCTTACTTTGTTTAGTGATTCTGTGGAACCACCTCGTATGAGGGAGCGCTTTAATTTCTTGGTGCCCGTGTGCGATAGCGGCCGACCTCAGAGCGGAGAACGACGGTGACGAGGAGTTCCTCGCGTGATCGCCATCGACTTCGAATACAGAAGACGTCTCTTCCGTGGGTAATTGTTTCTATCTATCCCTTTGTGTGTGTCTCAATATTTTCTCGTAGGTTAATAGACTTTTTGCTGGGTTTTCGCCCGAGTTTTGTCAGCGAACGTTACGTCGAAAACTCCAAACAGAAACGTATTTGGAGTTCACGATTTTCGTTGTGCTACGACAAGGGGAACAGAACGAAAGTTGCGAACTTCCTTCCCCGGATTTAAATTTGAAGCATTTTATTTAAGAAAATTCATTTTAAAACAGAATAGCGATTTTGTGCGTTACAAATAATTTAGTTACTTCATTTCTTAAAGTTCGTGCAAATTTCGCTCAAAAATTTATCAAAATTTATTTAATCATCGCATGCATTTAGGGTTTCCTAGAAATAGCCAACAGACGCGTAAACCCTACGCGTCGTCTTGCATCAATTTGGTATCAGAGGGATGTTCCGAAATTTTTCTAAGTTTTGGGATCCGCGCTGCGGAGAATAAGAACCCGCATATCATTTGAATTTTTTTCCAAAAAAAGAGAATTTTTTTCAAGCATCATAATTGTATTTGACTTATGTGTTCGCATGCATTAGCGTAGTGATAGGATGCGACGAGTTGAGCTTGGTCAACCGAATCGTGGGAACGAAGGGAATGAACCACCCCTGTGATTTTTACCTTTCGTCCACCAAAAGATGGCTTTAACTGAAAGTACCTGTCAGATGCGAGAAATGTTAAAAAACCTTAGAGGTAGGGTGAATAGTTTAGAAATACCCCCTCAAGCGTCAATGTCGCATCGAATTCGATATGAGCATTATGTACGTGCACATTACAGTGTTCCTCATCACTATGTGGAAAGATCTACCTTTAGGAGGAATCCTTTATTTGAGGATCACGAATTCACCTACACTAACTCCTATAGAGATCCATCAAGAAGATCGTTACGACACTTTGATGATTATCCTCGATCACAATATATCACTGTCAGAGATCGTGCTGACTCACCAACACGTTCTCATTATGCTAGAGACAATCAGTACGATGACTATCGTCGTTATTATTCTCATACTCGAATGGATCATATTGGTCCTTCGACACCATATTATGAGGATAATGGTCAGTATCACTCTAGTTATCGATACTACACGTCTCCTTTATATGAGGAATCTGAGACTGCATATGTGCGACTACCACCACACGTTCGTAGGACACATGATCATCCACTAGCAAGTCATGATTATAATATGGACAATCATCACGATTACACTCACGAACCATATAGAAGTCACTATCGTCAAGAGTACATCACACCTAGTGATCATCCTAGTGTTCCGAAAGTGAACATGATGATAGACATTAGGGGTCAGCAAGAGCATTCCACTGCCCACACTAGAGAGACGTCACCCACTCTGTCTGATATTCTAATACAGGATGTGTGGAGTGAACCCCAATGTGAATCTGCTCCACTTAGTGAACCCTCCCTTGATTCGATATCGACTAGCTCTCTTTTGAGTATAGATTCCTTGCACACTTCACCTAGTGGCGCACGGAGTCATATCACCACACCCGATGACGCACCGAGTGACATTACGATCGGGAGCCGAGAGCTTAGTCGTGATCTCGAGGTAGTCACTTCTACCTTTTCCGGGAGTACGACCCATTCTGATGAGTTACTTCCGGAGGACCATCACTCAACTGATGGGTCATTTGACGACCCTCCTATTGAGCCTCCAGATGAGTCATCTCGTCATTGTGTGGATGAGCTTTATCTGAATAGTACACTTGCGAATTTTAAGACATGGATACCTGCTCCATTGTCTCACTTGATGTTGATAGTGCTTGGGCATAGCCATCTGGTGACTCGCACTCTAGATGAGTTATGAGACGTACCACCTGTTGATCATCGTCTTCACGATGAGTTTTCATATGTCCCACCTGGTGAGCCTCCTGATGCCTCACTTTTCCTTAGCACGTCTATTACGGTTGTCACACTTCGTGCACATTTATCTGAGAGCACTCTCTCTGTTGTTAGAGCCTACGTTTGCACGCGTCGCATTTGCGACGAATTTTACTATACCCCTCATGGTGAACCCCCAGATGAAAAACTTATGGGTTCACCGCACATTTGATATGTATCCATCCTTAAAGACACAGTCGAGTTTGAGGGTGCACTCAATGATTCGTTGAAGTTATATCTTGTCACCCACATGTTGAAGCCAAAATTGACATCTGTGGAGTTCGGGGTAGGGGTGACCTCACACCTACTACACTCGGGGGAATGTCACAGACCAAAGACTTGAGAAACTAGGAACAGATCCTCGGCTCTAGCGTGGAGGTCCCACCACACACCCGAAAGGTCACAAGAGCACTTCCCCTCTCTCACCAATGGTTGAGCTGGGTACCTTGGAGAGCTCTCTCACTCAACCAAGCAGAAGCCTAAGGAGGAGGAAGCCCCAAAAAAACTCTCTCTCCAAAGGTACCCAAGGGGGTCTATTTATAGTTTTTCCAAGTCTAGGGACCAAAATGTCACAAATACCCCAAGGACAAAAAGGCCTCGGGTCAATAGAAAACATCCACATCGGGGGGGGGGGGGGGGGGGTAAAAAGGTAATTCCACCCCGAGGGTATAACGGTAAAAGCATGGCCAAAAGATGTACAAGGGCGGGAGAAGCCATACCCCTCATCTCCCCGGGCACCCGAGACGAGCAGGTGACCCCCGTCAAAGAGCTACCCGCCCGGGGCGGGAGCCTGGCCGCAGGCCGCTCTCGCCCTCGCGAGATAGCCGCCCGGGGCAAGAGCCTGGCCGCAGGCCTCTCTTGCCCCCGCGAGCTAGCCGCCCGGGGCAAGAGCCTGGCCGCAGGCGGCGCTCGACCCCGCGAGCTAGCCTCCCGGGGTGAGAGCCTGGCCGCAGGCCGCCCTCGCCCCTGCGAGCTAGCCGCCCGGGGCGAGAGCCTAATCGCAGGCCGCTCTCGCCCCCGCGAGCTAGCAGCCCGGGGCGAGAGCCTGGCCGCAGGCCACTCTCGCCCCCGCGAGCTAGCCGCCCGAGGCGAGAGCCTGGCCGCAGGCCACTCTCGCCCCCGCGAGCTGACCGCCCGGGGCGAGAGCCTGGCCGCAAGCCGCTCTCGCCCCCGCGAACTGACCGCCCGGGGCGAGAGTGCAGGGGGCGGGGTTCTGGCTTCCAGCCGGTCCTGCTGCTCCCACCTTGCACCTATCAGGCCGGGGCGGGTGTCAGCCAAATTGTCGCACCCGCCCCCCCAAAAAAAGGACTCACTAGGGGAGGCAGATTTTTCCTCCCCCTACTAGTATACTACAAGGGCTAGGCCTAAATTGGTCACCAATATTGCAAAACTTCTCCAAAAGCTTAAAAACTCATAGCTGGCCCTGCGCCTGCCGAGAAGACCCCCACTCTGCGAATACGGGGTTGTACACAATCCCCGCTCTTTTCGAGGTTGGCACAAGCTCGGAAAGAAAACATCCAACCCAACGTATTCGCTGAGTGTAATTTTCTTGCGCAGTTACAAAGATACTTAGCCTCTCCGGGGAGTCAACCTGTCATGCTAGCTGACGGAAGCCTGGGTGGCGAGACCCCTTCCGGGTAAAAAACACTTAACCTCCCGGAGGGGTCAACCTGTCATGCCAACTGATGGGAGCCTGGGTGGCGAGACCCCCTCCGGGTAAAAAACACTTAACCTCCCGGAGGGGTCAACCTGTCATGTCAGCTGATGGGAGCCTGGGTGGCGAGACCCCCTCCGGGTAAAAAGAACTGGGCATCCACGAGAGGTACGTCTGCCCTGTCAGCTAGTGAGAGCCTGACAGCGGGACTGTCATCGGAGCAAAGGTACTTGGGCTTCCACGAGAGGTACGCCTGCCCTGTCAGCTAGTGAGAGTCTGACAGCGGGACCGTCATCGGAGCAAAGGTACTTGGGCTTCCACGAGAGGTACGCATGCCCTGTCAGCTAGTGAGAGCCTGACAGCGGGACCGTCATCGGAGCAAAGGTACTTGGGCTTCCACGAGAGGTACGCCTGCCTTGTCAGCTAGTGAGAGTCTGACAGCGGGACCGTCATCGGAGCAAAGGTATTTGGGCTTCCACGAGAGGTACGCCTGCCCTGTCAGCTAGTGAGAGCCTGACAGCGGGACCGTCATCGGAGCAAAAGTACTTGGGCTTCCACGAGAGGTACGCCTGCCATGTCAGCTAGTGAGAGCCTGACAGCGGGACCGTCATCGGAGCAAAGGTACTTGGGCTTCCACGAGAGGTACGCCTCCCCTATCAGCTAGTGAGAGCCTGACAGCGGGACCGTCATCAGAGCAAAGGTACTTGGGCTTCCACGAGAG
The DNA here is from genome assembly GCA_039583875.1 of Platanthera guangdongensis. Taxonomy (NCBI): domain Eukaryota; kingdom Viridiplantae; phylum Streptophyta; class Magnoliopsida; order Asparagales; family Orchidaceae; genus Platanthera; species Platanthera guangdongensis. The sequence continues at coordinate 5,181,257 of CM077150.1, read as the reverse complement.
GTACGCCTGCCCTGTCAGCTAGTGAGAGCCTGACAGCGGGACCGTCATCGGAGCAAAGGTACTTGTGCTTCCACAAGAGGTACGCCTGCCCTGTCAGCTAGTGAGAGCCTGACAGCTGGACCGTCATCGGAGCAAAGGTACTTGGGCTTCCACGAGAGGTACGCTTGCCCTGTCAGCTATTGAGAGCCTGACAGCGGGACCGTCTCGGAGCAAAAAGAGTTGAGCCTCCATCCGAGGCACTCTCGACCCTGCCAGCTGGAGTGAGCCTGGTTTGAGGAGATTCTCTTGGAGGTCGGGAGCTGGGCATGTCACCTAAGCTTTTTAATTCCAACATCCTCAAACGGGAAAAAAGATGGCTTACATGACCCTCCCCCCCCCCCCCCGACTCAGCTGGTCGGGGGCTGGACTCACTACAACATAAGAAAAATACAGGACTCCGCCGGCGGGGAGACTTCTTCATGGGGTCTGGGCATGATGGCCGTCATCCTTCCCCTTGGAGACCTCCATCTTGCTCAGGCTCTCCATGATCCTCTCCATCTCCTCTGTCTTGGTCAACCAAGAGATGGTGTTGACGGTCGTGACATAACATTGTCTTGCCATCCTGGAGTCTCCTTTGACTCTGATCTGGATCCCTCCTGAGCTGAATTTGAGGCACTGGTGGAACGAAGACGGCATGCAACGGAAGGCGCTGATGAGGGGCCTTCCGAAGATGGCGTTATAGCTGCTCAGAGCGTCAACTATGACGAACCGACAGTTCCTTGAAGTCCCTCCCAACTTCACTTGGAGTCCTACTCCACCTTCAACCTCCTTCCTCTCTCCTGAAAATCTGAACAGGGGTCCGTCTGAGGCCAACACCCTCCTTGGCGCCACCTTCATCTTGTCAAACTCCTTGAAAACGACGTTGACGGAGCTCCCGTTGTCAACCAAGATCCGGGAGACGGTGTAGCTCTCGATGGCAGTCTGGATGACCAGCACATCGTAAAACGGATCCTCATGATCCGACATGTCCTTCGATGAGAAGGTGATCTTCTCCTCCTGGGGTGGGGTCTGGGATGTTGAAGCGACGCTCCGTCGGTACATGACATAGAGACTCGCCTTTCGAGTGGCCTCAATCCTCACTCCACCATGGATCACTGTTATACCGCCTCGGGGTCCGACATCGACCCGGTTCTCACATATGTCATCCCCCCTATTCTGGGTGGAGCTTCCTCAACCTGCACCGGCGATTGCTGCTGGGCAGGGCCTCTCGCCCCCCTCACTTCCAGGAACTCGGGACAGGTAGCCGTGATGTGCCCCTCCACCTAGTGGAAGTCACAGTACGACAATGCTCTTTCTCCCCTCTTTCGGAGGGCTCGACGGTCTCTCCCGTTGCCTCTTCCCCCTTCACCTATTGTCAAGGCTTGCTGTGGTGGGGGTAGGAGCTGTCTTGGGGCTTGCCTCTGGAAGTTGAACCTCCCTTGGCCCCCGTGAAAGTTTTCCCCACCCCGGATGAGAGCTCTTCCGGGACCCTGGGCAGGTCCTCCCTGTTGCCTCCAGCCTGATTTCGGACCCTCCTGTCCCTGGAACCCCTGAGCTCTCTGCTCCTCTCTCCTTCTTCCTTCCTGATACCTTGAGCCACCTTGCTCCTTTGACTCTGTCTCTGTTAGCCTTGCCAACTTCTTGACAAATGCCGGGTTGGCCGCCTCCATGGCTCTCCTCAGCCGCCCTTTTCATCAGCTCCTCAAAGGAAAGGGGGGCCTTTCGAGTCAGGCTTATCTTGAAGAACCCCTTGCGTAATCCCACCGTGAACGCCATCTGGAGGGCATACCCTGACATCTCCTGGACATCCAGGATCTACTCTTGGAACCTGTCAACGTAACAGGCCAGCAACTCCTCGGCCCCCTGCCTTATCAGGAAGATGGACTCGGGACTCTTCTTCCTCTTCTTGGAGGTGGAGAAGCGAAGCTGAAAGTTCCGGCTCAAGTCCTCGAACCCATAGATCGACCTCGGAGGGAGTTGATGAAACCAGTCACTTGCCTTCTCCTTCAACGTGATCGCAAAGAGGCGACACTTGAAGGCATCCGTCATCGGTCTGATGGAGACGGCATCCTCGAACCACTACAGATGCTGAACGGGGTCATCCTTCTCGGTATAGTAAGCCATGTCAGGCTCTCTGAACCCCTCGGGAACGGGAGCTGAGATGATCAGCTCGCTGAAGGGTGACCCCCTGAGGGGTGGTCTCGCAACCTCTACTCGCGCGACCTGCTCGCCTGGAGGGCCAGCATTCGCCGGGCTGGGGAACAACTCCCGGCCGGTGAGGTCTCGCTCGCCCCCATCTCCCATCCTCTCCTTCCTGGGCCTTCTTCCTGGTGCACTTCCTTCTCCCCCTGCTGGGGTCACTAGGGGAGGCAGATTTTTCCTCCCCCTACTAGTATACTACAAGGGCTAGGCCTAAATTGGCCACCAAGAGTGCAAAACTTCTCCAAAAACTTAAAAACTCATAGCTGGCTCTGCGCCTGCCGAGAGGACCCCCACTCTGCGAATACGGGGTTGTACACCACACTTTCAGAGACAGTCCACACACTATGTTGACACATCTGATCACTGATGTCTCTGATTTGCACTTGAGTGTTCATCGCCCCCGCAATGAATTCTTTTATGATTCACTCTCTGAGCCTCCTGATCATGTACATCTCTCAGGAGTTGCTCTTGATATCTGAACTAGTCATATTAGTAGTTCATTTATTGCATTTGCATGATTTGCATAAAAATTTTTTGAGCGGAAAATTGCACAGTACTTATGATTTTTATGCAACCCAACTTAACAGCATAAAAGAGTTACTAATTTTAAAATGAATGACTTGATTATGGTTCGGCTATATCCAGAACGGCTACCTTCTGGTACCATAAAGAGGCTAACTACTGTTGGACTAGACCCTTTCGAGTAGTAAATCAGATTGGGCAAAACGCGTATGAACTTGAGATGCCTTCCGTTTGGGAAGCAAATCATGTTTTTAATGTAGCCAATCTGACTTAATTTTACGATTACTCGCATGAGTGTTTAGAATATCCATTGTCTTCTCCTCTGTTTGTTTCTTCTCGGTTGGTGAGTGAGAGCGAGGAGTCAAATTCAGGACATACCGACGTTCATTCTACTACTGACACTTCCATCGTAGTTCCTTCTGTATTCACTGTCAGTTTCAGGTTAAACATGAACAGCATGAGAATATTCTATTTCAGTTCCCGAGCACTTATTGGATAGTGCCCACTACTGATGTTGGTTTTCAAAGATTTTTGGTTCGTTGACATAGATGTTGATTTTCTCCCGTACTACCACTCGGCGCACTCATCAGAGATGAGTGATTTCGAGAGGGGGAGAGTTGGTGGAGACCAACCCCGATCAGGTCGAAAAAAATGTCCGACGTCGCACTTTCAGTTTATATTTTGTTGCATTTTATTATTGCAAATTTTATGTTGTCAATTTTAGTTGTCGCACGTATGTGCGTAATCATGTTGTTGCACGCTTGCGCACGTAGCCATGTTGGAGTTTTATTTTACTCTATTATTATATATATATAAATATATACCTTATATATGTATATATATACATGTATATAAATATAAATATATATATATATATACATATTTATTATTTTACTCTATTATTATATATATATAAATATATACCTTATATATGTATACATATAAAAATGCATACATATACATGTATATAAAATATATATATATATATATATATATATATATATATATATATATATATATATTAATATATATACATCTTTATTATATAAAACAATATGCATATCTTGAGGCACATCACAGAATGAATCCGGACCTCCGATCAAGCAACTTCAATTTCTGGCTGTTGGATTCAGGAGAGGACGACCGCCAATATCCAAATCCCCCTTTTTAACACTGTTCACATCTCCAAATTTCCCGTTACCAGTTTTTCGCCTCCCGTGCCTTCACGGGCTCACCCTGCAGCCGGCGGCGGAGCCGACGGCGGCCTGCCCGGCGCCCACCGGGGGTTTCCCCAGCCTCCGGCGAACTCGCCGGGGGTTGTCCGGAGGCGAGCGGGCAGGGCCACCGCCGGCGGTGGCCCTTCCCGTAATCCCCAGTTTAGGGCTCACGGACAGGGCCTCCGCCGGGGGTGGCCCTGCCCGCTCGCCGCCGGGCAGCCACCGACGGGTTTGTCAGAGGCCGGTGAACCACACGGTGGGCGTCGGGCAGGTCTCCGGCGGCGGCAGAGGGAATCAGGACCGGGCAGGCGGAAGCGGAACAGGGGGGGTTGTTTCCGAGATTTTGTGATTATTTTTTGTTTTTTTTATAATTTAATTAAATAAATAAATAATCTCAGGGGGCGTTGAGTGCACTCAGGCGTTGAGAGCGTATTCGACGCCTGTTCAGGCCTTGAGTGCGCACTCAACGCTTGGGCAGACGTGCACTCAACGCCGAGGGGCGGGCGAAGCCCGCTTGTTTGCAGGCGAAGTCCGCAGCGTCACATCGAGAACGGGCGAAGCCTGTTCGAAGATGCTAGCATATTAAAATATATACATACATATATGTATGACAAAGTAGGACAGCTCAGACTGAACAAGGGAATAAAACCGTGTTCATCTTCCCGATTCGTTGAAACCCGCAAGCCAGGGCTCCCAGCCTCTTCTTTCGCCCACAATGATGCCGCAGTGAAACACTAACGATGTCGCCCCAACTACCGAAGATCGGCGCAACCGTCTGCATTCGGCCACGATCTCGGCGCAACCGCATCCACTATCCACCATTTCCGTTCCGCCAAAAGCTTCGGCCGCACCTGCAGCCTCAAACGGCTTCGACGACTTTGCTGCTCCACGCCCGCCTACCACTGCTGCCCTATAAAAGAAAAAGAAGAACATTAATCGGGGGCGATTGATGAAAATTTGAGAATGATGAGAAGTTGATGTTGGCATTTTGATTTCAAATTAGGCGTGCTGTTTGTTTCCTGTTAGGAGTATTGTATTAGGATTGATGAAGGTAGATGAATGAAAAAAAAACTGAAGATTGCTGCGATTGCGCCGTGTGATGTGTTGGTGAATGTCTTTAGGTTTAGTTCCTGCCGTGTGTTAGAGCATAGGTGTTGAATCTTGTTGAAAGCTTGTTGTAATGTTAAGTGAATTAGGTTACTGTTAGTTGGATTCCCGTGAAAGCTGCTGTGAGAAATTTTAGAGAAGATGAACAGTTGATTTGGGTTTAATTTTACTGTTCATAGTTCCTACTTTGCTCCTGTCATTGTTAATGACTTTTATTATGATTAAATTCTGGTGTAGGAGGCTGCGGCTTGTGTGCTTCCAGTTGGTGGTAGGAAATTAGGAATTTTGGTTCAACTGTGGGAACCTTGATCCACTTGAGCGTTGGAGATTTCGTGAATCCACCGTGAGTGATTGAGATTTCGTGGAACACCACCTCTTGTGTGTGAGAGTAAGTGAATTTTAGGTTTGTTAGGTTGTGCCTCCTTACTTTGTTGAGTGATTCCGTGAAACCACCTCGTATGAGGGGGCGCTTTAATTCCTTGGTGTCGTGTGCGATAGCGGCCGACCTCGGAGCGGAGAACGAAGGTGACGAGGAGTTTCTCGCGTGATCGCCATCGACTTCGAATACGGAAGACGTCTTTTCCGTGAGTAATTGTTTCTATCTCTCTCTTTGTGTGTGTCCCAATATTTTTTCGAAGGTTAATAAACTTTTTGCTGAGTTTTCGCCCGAGTTTTGTCATCGAACGCTACGTCGAAAACTCCAAACGGAAACGTATTTGGAGTTCACGATTTTAGTTGTGCTACGACAAGGAGAACAAAACGAAAGTTGTGAACGTCTTTCCCCGGATTTAAATTTGAAGCATTTTATTTAAGAAAATTCATTTTAAAACATAATAGTGATTTTGTGCGTTACAAATAATTTAGTTGCTTCATTTCTTAAAGTTCGTGCAAATTTCGCTCAAAAATTTATCAAAATTTATTTAACCATCGCATGCATTTAGGGTTTCTTAGAAATAGCCGACAGGCGCGTAAACCCTACGCGCTGTCCTGCATCAAAGTGGCTCATCATAACGCCTGCACGCATGCCCTCCTTCGACCTAAAAAGAGCAAAAGACTCTACCACCTCCCCAATAAAGTTGTGGGTGTTTCCCAAATCCACTGTCACCCTAACCGGGTGATCGAGCACCCACATCTATAATTGCATAGAATACACGCTGCAAGCTCCTGCCATGGCATGGAGAGAGATCTTTGGCTCATCTTTCTTTGCAGGCGCAATGTGCTCGTCATCCTTATCTTATGCCAAAAAACTTCTTGCGCTGATTTCCCAATGTGTAAGCCTCGACACAATTGAAAAGGGCCCCTTGGCATGGAGCTCAACAGTCTCTGCCAGAGATAGACAACGGAAAAAAAAAACAGGGAGGGCCTGCAACTGGCCCACCGTCTCCACCCCATGGTAGGTGATACCGTCGGTTCGAGGTTCTTGGGAGGACGTGGCATCCATTGTGCATTGCTTGCCAGATCTAACTGAAGGTGAAGATCACAGATTTGAGTTAGGCCCATAGAAATAACGAGGTTTGAAAGGCCTTCAAACTCCGCAAATGGTACTCTGGCCGGATGTTCAGCACATGTGTTAGTAATGTCTGGATTTTCTCTAGTTATGGCCCATCAACTCCCCTAAGGGATTCCTCCCTGTTGATGGCTCAGAGTGTATTTCACAATATTGCTTGAAGTTATCCCCGTCATCTGAGGCTTCTTTCTGTCCAAGCGCAGCGCAGGAACCATATTTGGGGTGCCCCCATTGAAAGATATGCAGCTATTGAAATACATTCCATGGTCAATGTCCGCTGGTTGGTTAAGAACTGTTAGCATTGGGTCAATCTACTCGAGGGGTAGTTATTGTCATTGTATGTCAGGGACTCCAGTTTGACATAACGCGAATGGGAGTTGCTCCCATAGTGCCCTCAATGAATAAAATACACGAGTCCGAAAATAAACCTCAACGCATAGGCCGGATCTACCCAAGGTTAGGTCTGATGGATTCTTGGGTCTGATGTCTTTGGTTTTGATTTGAAGGCATGGTTCCGCAACAAACGTGACGGTATAGAGGGACACTATTTCAGTGATATCTGTGAGCAGCCACTCTGTGCATTTATTGTCAAAGGTTAGGTCTTTCTCCTTTGAGAGAAGCCACTTTGTGCATAGTGCCAAAGGTTAGATCTATTTCCAATCTTCCCCCGCTCCTACCCTCAATAATTAGGGACTATATGGGTTTGTTGTTGTTCTGTTGTTGTTGTATTGCATCAGACAGTTGAATTTTTTTTCTTTCCAAAGCATTGGAAATGACGGGACCTAAATTCCATTTTTGAACACTAAACAAACAAAAATATCTCGTTTGTTTTCACGGCTTAGTGACTTATGTTTCTTTTCCTGCTTCCATTGATTTCTGCGCAGAAAAAAGTGTACACGACTGATCATTTCATCCAAATTATTGTACGATCCAGCACCATAGCAGTTAAAGCATTCTGAAGTAGCTGTTACCTAATATAAATGTTCTTCTTTAGCAGGTCTTGTCTTCTTTTCTAGATGACAATCATGAGTAGACGGAACCTGCTCACATAAACCTACTCCTTGTTAAACCTGATAAAGAAAGATCTGGGGGTAATATAAATTCGGCTAGGGAGATGCTCAGTATCTTCATAAATTCTGTTGGCCATGTTTTAGAAGAAATTATTGGGGATGGATCCGTTCGGAACGGGGCGAATCAATTGCCGGCACATGGGTTTCATTTTTGTGCCTGTCAGTCGGGCTGGCCATGTGGTGGAAGCTAATAGGCCCCTTTTCGATCGGGTGAACCCATCCCTAAAAATTGTTGGGCGTTTTAGGTTCGAGTCCAGGCATGTCATCTTCTTCGGACTGCACCGAACTACCGATGCATGCCATGAGCTGGTTAATGCATCAATCATTACAGTTACTGCATATTTCTAGTGGAGAGCAGCATGACAGGAATAGTTCCTAAGCAGTCCAATCTGGGCGCTGGAGCAATAAATTCTCGCCGACAAGATTGAGATTTAATCCTGTATTATATTGCATTTGACAATTTTGCTCCTTATGTTTGGTGTATAATTTGTTGTGAATGATAGATATGGTAGACTATGTGGAATATTTGCTGAAATAAATGAATTGCAGGAAAAAATAGATTTTTTTAAAGGTTGAAGGGTTAGAATAAGCAGGAAAAAAAATCGGAGTATAGGGTATGTATCATAGCGGGTGTTCTTGAACTTGCTACTTTGAGTACTGCTCCCCAGATCAGGAATAAAACAAGCACAACCAGTTCTAAAGGGGTAAAAAATTCTGAATGTATACTGAGGTAACTAAAACTTAAGTAGACCGGCAAAGATTTTAACTCAAAATTGGCTTAATATTGCCAACCCAAAGTACTACGGCCCACCCAATACTAAGGTCTATCACGTAGTTAGAGAGGGCCAGCGCCATAGTATCACAAATTTTCATTAACTATGTTGGAGTGTCTCACTATAGGACCATGTGTCAAGTGAGACCACGTATTTTTGACTTATCCCCCGTACCACCTGTTTCTGTTGGTGCACTACGTAATTAAAGTGTTGCTTTAGTCTCACATTGCCTATCTTACGTTGCATCTAGTACTTTATAGGACTCAAGGGCCTCTCCACTCTTATTGGCTGATATCAGAGCTAGGTTTTGGAGCTCTCGCCTCCGGAGTCCCATATGAGGGGGGCGTGTTGGAGTGTTTTTGAGCGGGACCACGTGCAACTTAATTATCATTTGCATGATATAGTGTTGTTTTTGTCCTGCATCGTGGATGTGAGTTGTCTCTTGTGCTTTATGGATTCTGGAGGTCTCTCCACTCTACCTAGCTATGCTTGAGTTAGATGGTCCCTAATTTTCTACAGGATCTGACTGCATTGAATCATTATTTTGTTATTTTTGTAAGATACAGCTAGCTACTACACTTGTTTCTGCATATTTAAAGGAGTTTGGGTTCAATCCATGTTTCACCAAGTTATTTTTGATAAAGAAATAGGAAAATGTTACCTGAATCTTAACATCCATTTCAAATTCTTTATGATTATAATTTACCTGATGACCTAAACTTACTAATTTTGTTACTCATGATATGTCAACCTATCTTATGCATAATTTTGTTAGTCACAATATGTCAACCTATCTTAGGCCTAATTTTACTACTCAAAATATATCAACCTTTCTTCTGGGTTACCCTACAGGTAAAGTCATAATAGAAGCTGCGGCCCTGACCGTGGTCGTCGTAGTAGGACTCACACTCTACACATTTTGGGCCGCGAAGAGAGGCCAAGACTTCAATTTCCTGGGTCCATTTTTGACCGCAGCACTCTTGGTGATGATGATCTACCTCATTATCCAGGTAAAGAATATAAAAATCTGTATGGAGAAGAATTATCATGTTTCCTCTGCTGAAATGATGCCCAACCTTTGTTTCTTCCATGCAGGTCTTTCTCCCAGTGGGGAGAGTTGGAACAACCATCTATGGCTGCCTAGCCGCACTGGTGTTTGCCGGATTCATTATCTACGATACAGACAACCTGATCAAGCGTCACTCCTACGACGAATACGTGTGCGCCTCAATCACACTTTACCTCGACATTGTCAATCTCTTTGTATCCATCCTGACGGTGTTCAGCGCAGCAGACTCTTGAACCTCACCTGTTTTCACTGGTTTCATCCTTTGCACTCTTTCCGGGGCTGGAAGATGAGGTATGAGCTACTGAGGAGAGTGGGAGGATTTTGTTGGAAGAGGAGGAACTCACATGACCGTTTGTATGTAGTTCTTCGCTATCAATGTAATTTTTCCTTGTCTTTCTTCTTGAGTGCCTGCATTACGGTTCTTCCAGTGCATTAAGTCGCACAAAAATCTCTATGCAAATGCAAGAGTGAATAGGTGTAGGTTAACTACAGAGATCAATTGCACCTCCAAAAGCTCAACCGGTCAAGCCAGAAAAATTAAGGCTTTGGTTGGGAGATAGTGTTGGTGGCTATGATGGAAAATGAAGCTTTGGTGTGAAATGGAGCCCCCGCCATTCGGTAAGACATTGATATCAAAATCGAGTTTTTGGCCTTTCACATAGCACGTGAGCTTCAAATTGGAGGTTTCCCAAATACTTTCATTTGTCCGACAAGGTGAATTAATACCACCACGAAGCAAAAATTGAGTAGGAAACAAACCTCAAGTGTATAACTCATACTTCGTCGAGATCAGAAATGTCTAAGGAGATGCCTATTCGCAAACCTCACCAGACGAGCATGGGCGAGTAGCTCTCGTAACTCGCTATTATGAGCGAGTATCCAAATCCCCCAAAGGTATTATCGCGTTCATGCCCCCCCAGGATTTGTCTATAAATAGACCACAGGGGTACCAAGAAAGACACATTGGAAGACGTTGAGATCCCCAAGTTTGATACTCACCAAGTTTGTGTCTTTCTCATACCTCGCCCACCCTTTTGGTTGTGGAGAGAAAGTTTCTCCTAAACTTCCAGGTAGGTGGTGGGACCTCCCTACTGAGACTCTTAAGGTGTGCTTGTAGACATTTCTCTCTCCTGCTCTAGCCATCAAAATTGTGGCGTTTGACCGCAGAATCAGTAACCTTATGCTACAACTAGGTCCAAATATTTGGAGTTGAGATTTTCCCGGCTTCAACACTAAGTATAGGTTTGGGACAACTAAGGTGCTTGAGAGGTGATAGTATGAAAATGTGATAATAAACACAATGGTGACAATTGAACTGCGTTTGGAACTTTTATGATAATTTTTTCACCCAAATTTCACTTTGTAAAGTATGTGCGTTCAGGGATGCTCAAACTTGACGGCGCATGGATGGCTATGATAATGTTTTGACTCAAAATATTATTTGCAGTAGAGAACGTAATAACAGATTCTTGAGTGCGAAGTAGTTAAGTAAACAAATTGATTCAAAGGTGACAACAAATTGCTAACAAAACATTAGAGAAATGGGTGGTATGAGTATCCAAAGGTAAAATTGGAAGAGTAAAGACTCATCAAGCCAGTGCAACCTTAGAGGGAAGAGTGGGAGAACAATATAACTATCAAAATCACTATTGTGCATAACTTTTGAGATCTAATCCAGAAAGTTCATTTTTTCCTCAAATTGTAGGTTTGGATGGGTGTTTTTTGAAAGGGTATTGTGATGGTTTGAGAATGGCAGGAATATTTTAGACGCACATTGTAACAGTCCGCTTATGCGCCATGAGGTATTTTCCGCTTTGGGCACAGCCTGCACGGTTTTGTCCCCAAAAGGCGCCTTGCGATAGGAAGGTGTGGCTCCACTATTTAGTCTCCATGAACTCATTCACTTCGGTAGTGTGAGATTAATTCTGGCCGACTATTACACATGCATTACCGTGAATGTTTTGACCTAAAGTATCGTTTTGAAAGAAAATGCTTTTGCAACCATACTTAGGCTCCATTTGGGGGGACTTATTTTCACCGGTCAAGCGGTTACAACCGCATGAACCTAACCGCTTGACCGGTGAAAATAAGTCCCCCCAAACGGGGCCTTAGTCAAACACTACATGCATTTTCCAAGTGTGCAATTATCCCGCGATTGTAGCTTTTGATCCATTAGGAGTTACATAACAAATAACATCATTTCAACAAGGACATCCAGTTACCCACACACTTCAATCAACCCCCGGTCTTGATATAAATTACACAGCTTTAATATTTTCATTACTAATTTACAAATCCGCAAGTGTTACATCATTTGGGAATATTGTTTTAAATGTCCTCTGACATGTCCGACATGTCTCCCGACATGTCATTTTTTATGGCAAAACGATAAGTTTTTTCTTAAAAATAGATTATATATTTTCTAAAATATAGACCGACATGTCCGATTTTTTCCTATATAACGGCTAACACGAGTTTTAAATATATCGTCCGCTATTTTATTTTATGTTATATTAGTAGACTAACATCATATGTTTAAATCACATATGAATATTATATTATGTATGTTTAAATCGATTAAACTTATTGTTTTGATTTTTAAACATTTTATTCTTACAATCAATTTTGTATAATTGTTTCACAATTTTTTAATTTAAATTACAAAAAATATAAAAATATTTAATACATTTGTTAGTTGGTTGTTTGCATGTTTTTAATATAAATTTATAAATTTGAAAAGACTTATAATGAATCAAAGATTTTAACTTTTAAAAATCTTTCGTTCAAATCCTTAATTTTTTATTAGCAATAAACTTATTGTTATCAAAATAAAATTATTATATACTATTAAATATATTTGACAATCTATCATTTTGTATTTTTTAATGAAATTTTTCTTACATACTATTCGAATTTATTTCGTAATATAAATGACTCATTTTTTTATAATTTTGTTATATTATTTTTTCAATTTTTATAACATATAATTTTAATTAGTATACATAAAATAAAAAATTTTATTTATAAGACATGAAAATTTGATATTTTAAAATAATATCTCTGACTTTTGACAATTAATTGCTCAATCTTATATGTCCCCGACATTAGATATTTAAAACATTGTTTGATAATGAACCTCTTTTCATTTTTTTTTCAAAATAGAAGACGCTAGAATTATTCCTTATCTCTGATATTCCAGTAATCTAGACCTAGACAACGATCGGGCCTTGCTTCTTCGCATTTTCCTCAAGTCAAAGAGTAATGTGGTAGATATGTTAATATCTGGTCTGCACCAGTGGCATTTCATATACTAAATAGGCGGCATCAGTATGAAGATGAAGATACAAAATATGACAATTCAACTTACATGTATGTTACTAGCTAAGATGAAGAAAATGCAAAATATGAAACAGACTTACATGTATGCTACTAGCTAAGATTTATGATCAATCTTCTAACTTCGTGCTCGAAAAGAAATCGATCATCTAGCCGTTCAGCGAGGTTCGACGATTCCTCCCCTCACCAGTGATATCAAGGAGGTGAGCAACGCCCTGCGTCCATAGATCATGCTCCCTCTGAGTCTTGCACTCGAATTCTATAACTCGGCCCTCGACAGTCTTCAAACCGAAGTAGCGTCGCTTCTCTCCTCCTTCGAGCAAGTGACGGCCTGGCCATGCTGGCACCTCCCTACAGATTTCCACCACCACACCTGCACCCAGGTTGTGACAAAGGTGATGTTAGGCTTAGAATGACTCGTAGAACCTTCGAAATCTAGGAAATGGTTTAGCAGCAGTAGGCATTGTTTGAGATGACATTTCAGCGATGACCGCGTGAAACTGTGGTTGTAAACATAGTGGAGGAGGTTTCGCAACTGCTAAAGCCTCTGTTTGGGGCGGTGTGGCAATGAGAAAATGTCTATTCCTACCACCGTCGCTGTTTAGGAGCTGTTTAGGAGACATTTGAAGTCTGTTTGTTTGGGTGTTTTTGCTCCATCTCCGTTGAGAGGAAAACGTCATCGCTGCTTTAAAACCATTTACCAATTTTTCATTCTCACCGCCATTGCTCAAAAACTACATTTTGGCCCTTTTTTACACTGCAAGGTCCGCAACCACCTCCCTCCATCTCCCGCTACTACATTCCTAATGCTCCCACTCTCACCGCGCAAACAAACAAATCCTTGGTTTCTCCGTGGTGAGAAAAGCGGTGGTGTCAAAAAAGTATTTTTGGGACTTTTTAGAAAACAATGAACTCACAACTTCCAGAAAATAAAGCTAAAATGAGTTCTCCACATTTTTATGTTTTTTTCCTTTTAGCTCAACAATCTCCTCCTCCTACTATTTTTCCTACCACTACTTTTCTGATAGCTCTAATCCTACAACTGATTTCTCACCACTGTCTTTTTACCACCGCAACCGTTTCAACTACATGGAAGTTCTGGCCAAAACTATTCAAACGCTATATGCGCTTTTCAAAAGGCTCCGTTTGACATGGTGGTGGCAGTCATGAACATGAGGGTTAAATTGTCATTCGTTAACGCCCACCTAAGGAACTTCATCCACTTGTATGTTCAAACGGATGATGTTTGTTAGGTGATCCTTATAGAATGACGGTTTAATCCATGCGTTCACGACCGCCACCACCGTGCCAAACGGAGCCATAGTTATGCCCATAATCCTCACCGCTCTCCCAAACAATGCTTTAGATAACATCAAATAAATCAATTTGAAATCCTACTCTTCTTCTTCTTTGTGATTGTCCCAGCAATGTGCTTGCTCTTCATCTTCAAAATCACCTGCTTCCCATAATTCAGGAACAAAAAAACATTACAAATAGATGCATCAAAACTTCTGCACAGCATTGTTTGATCTTTTTTTAAAATATACCTGATTCATCTTACTGATGTAAACTGAGACAATCTTCCAGTGAAGGGACCCTAAAAGCAAAACACCCTAAAATGAGAAACTTTGAAGGGTCAAGAAGAACAAAAAAAAATTGATATTTGTACAGAGCATTGTTCAATGAATTTACCCTTCCTGGTTCGTTTTAGCAGTTGGGCGCCTCCGGCAAGAACATCCTGGCTGCAGACGCCGAGGAAGTTCTCCATCGAAAGGATCTCTCCGCTGGATCCGGTGCTGCAGAAATCATTTTCGTAGGCGGCGGCCATCGGGCACCTCTGGTGGTGCCGGTGCCGGAGGCAATGGTCGAACTGAGAACAGATGTTGACGCCGTTCTTCTCCACCGGAATCACCGCTGCAATGTTCCACACCTCCCTGAGCACCCTGGCTTTCAGCGTCGATGCCCCTCTTAGCGCTGCAAAGAAGATGGGTAATTAGGGTTTTAAATGGCCTGGCGGTTTAGGGTTTGGGATATATTGACAGGCGATTTTATTGGGGCTACCGGTGGCGGCGGCGGCGGTCAGGGTGAGAATGTCGCCGGGAGTGCGGACGCTGACGGCGGATCCGATGACGGCCGCAAGTTGGTCGTGCTGGGCGCCCAACGCCTCTGCGGCCTCTGCGCATTGTGCTGCAAGCAGCGTGGCTGCCGACGCCACCGCTATATCCATTCGCGACGCCTGCTCGCTCCGATTCGACAAGCCGGCGGCAGCCGCCGTCGCTGTGGCCACTGCCGCGACGGCGGCTGCGACCCCGGCGACCGATAACGCCGCATGTACCTGCGCGTTGTGGACCCGCGTCTCCTCCTTCTTCTTCTCCCGACGGTCCTTGAGCCACCTCCCCACCGATTTTCCGCCGGCCGGCGGCCGTATTTGCGGCTGGGCCGTCGCGTTCACTGCACGGATATGCTGGAGAAGATAACGCGAATCCTCATCAAAAATAAAAGAGAGAAGCCCCAAATGATTTTACTACAAAATATATATGTTTTTTTTATAATTTAATATATAATAATGAGAATTTTAATATGACATCACTCAAAAAAAAATTCATGCATGCGGGTTATTATTTGATATGCTCACATCTTAACCATGACAAAATACTTGATATTGCTATTAGCAAAACAAAATATTGGGTTCAAGAATTTTATGTTCATTATTTTAATCCTATAATATGTCTATTAGTAAACCCTACTAATTTTTTCTTGTGAGTTTCCGTCAGAAACTCTTGCTGTTAACCCAAATCCTGCGACGGGAGACTACATCAGATGATGTCGGAGACGAAGCAGGCAGGCGGTTACTTCAGGTGTTCGTGGGTACTCTCCAAGCGGGAGCACGCACACAGTAGTGTTGTGCATGAGATCGAGCGACCTCTCAAAAGACAATTCGGCAGTCCGCGAAAGGGTCGAGGCGGGCACTACCCCGGGGCACGTCCGGACTCTCTTCCTTGACATCAACACATGCGGTTACGCGCGGTCTCTTCTCTCAACCCCCCGTCGCCCGACTCTTTATGTACCTTGGGTGTCATCGCATTTAATGTTACGGTTAATAAGACATTGAATGTGTGAGGGCCCTGACCAGCCTGGCGCACCAGCGTTGCTTTCTTCCTAGGCCCTCATCATGGGCTGCAGCTCATGCCATCTCAACCCCTCGCCGCGCCGATTTGGTTACAACGGATTGTTGGGACTGCAGCCTCCATTTGATGAGAAGTGATTCAGTTAAGCGCGTAATACATGAAATTCTCAGGAGGTCACCGCACGCTTAACTATAGAGTTCTTTCACTTCTCATCATCAATTGAGCTGCTAACTGGGTGACCTCAAGGAAAGTCTCGTGTCGCGCGCTTAACTAGATTACTTCTTATCAAATGGAGGTCGCGGTCTCCAACAATCCGCCGTGGCCGAATGGGCACAGAGAGGGGTTGGAGTGGCATGGGTTGCGACCCATGATGAGGACCTAGGACGAAATCAGCGCAACACCAGGCTGGTCGGGGTCCTCACAGAATGCCCGCCTCTTCATGAACCGTTCGAGCAGCTTACCTTCAAGTATAAATAGGGATCAAAGATGCTCGAACGAAGGAGGGGGGACTTAGCCAAGAATCTGCTCTTTTGTATTCATGCATACCTAATCGTGTTCAAAAAGATCGGGCCTCGGCTCGGCCTGGAAAAAACTCATCTGGGCCCGAGCAAGCACGCCCCGGGCCCAAGCCGGGATCCGGCGGCCCAACAGAGCCTCCATATTGGCTCATAGCTCGGCCTGTGCCCTGCGAATGTTGTAATAATCAAATTTAGAGGGGAATGTTGTAATAATCAAGTTTAGGACACGTTTTGTGTTAGGAAATACGAGATCCAGAGAACATGCAAGAAATCGTAGAAAGAGATCAAGAATACACTGCTTCTATTCCGCCGCTCCACCTTTTCACTTTTCGCATATGCACAATCTTGACGAATGTCCAGCTCTTCCACAAAATAACAGCTTGTGGGGGAGTGAGTTGTAAGGCAAACGGGCATCAGTCATGGAATCAAAGCTAGCTTCTTCCAGAGAAGTGGCAGTGGAGAAGACAGACCCACCTGGAACTGGAAGCCGGCCAGTTTTGACCGACGCCCGTCCTTCAATATTGACTAAACTGTCAGCCTAGTCTTCGACATGATTTATCCTCAACCAGTAGTTTATAATGATTCCACTGGATCGGAGGAGAGCATTTGTGGAATCTCTGAACAGAAGAAACCAAGCTCAGAGGGCAGTGAAAGCTGGCGCCCATGGGGCCAATGCCCCACAGAAGGGACAAAACTGTACCAAGCCTCTATTAATAATTACTTTATTAGTTATGCTTGGTTACTTTCCAGGGGCATTTTGGGACGACGGACTTTACATGACCAGTGAGGCTTCTTCGGGAACTCTAATGGCTGAAGAGTAACCAAATAGTTATCTATACGCACACCAAAATTATTAAAATAACACAACAACACTCAAGCATTTATCCCACTATAGTGGGATCAACTATGTGGATCCTTTGTCACCATTGTGCCCTATATTTTGTCATAATCTCACTAATGCACAAGTACAGCATGTCTTTCATTATAGTTTTATTTAAAGTCTTTATTGGTCTACCCCTCCCTTGTCTAACACGCCTAGTGACTAGACTCTCACAACGCCTAACAGGTGTCTCTAATGGTCCCCTTTGTACGTGTCCAAACCATCTTAGACGAGCTTCTAGCATCTTCTCTGAAATTGGTGCTACTCCTAGCTTATCCCTGATACTTTCATTCCTAATTTTATCAAATCTCGTGTGTCCACGCATCAACCTAAACATTCGCATCTCCGCAACTCCTATTTTTTTCACTGGCCAACACTCAGAATCATAGAGCATCGCGGGTCTAATTGCAATACGGTAAAACTTGCCCTTAAGTTTTAGTGGTACTTTACGATCACAGAAGATCCCTGACGCGCCTCTCCACTTCAACCAACCCGCTTGAATTCTGTGTCACATCTTTATCAATACATCAATCTTTTTGAACTATCGATCCAAGATATTTAAAAAGAAAACCTTAAACTAGGCTAGATGCTATAGAGGCCACTAAAAAAGCACCCACCTAAATCAGTTCAAATTCACCATTATAGATATTCTAGAGAAAACTGGCTAAAAAGAGGATCCTCATAGTTCCTAATGCAAGAGCACTTGAGCTATCCTTCCCACCCAAGTTCTCTGTGTTTGTGTGTTTAGAAGTTCCTCCAAAGGGTTCGGATCCTTCAAGTCAAGGGCTCTTATTGCGGCCGCAAAGGAAGACGATCCCGATAGTTTTGACAATCTTTAGCTTTCGTCGTGTGCCTCTCTTCTTTGATTTGTGCTACGGTTTTCGGTCCGTCAAAACGACAGTTACTCTCGTGATTCTCGCAAACTCTTCCCCATCAAGGGTTGAGCTTTGATGTGCTATGGACGACGAGAAACGGGAAGGGAACCTGTGCCTCCTTTCCCTCTCCCGAATTGTAGAACACGTGAACCAGCGCGTTCCCGTGCTTCCTACCTGCCTATCGCGATCAAATTCAACCTCATTGTACAAGTAAGTGTTACTGTATATTTGGACGAATAACGGGTTCGGAGGCATAACGGGTCAGTTCGGGTACACGGTTAACTCATACCCGTAGTAACTCGTAAGGGTTTGCCTATTTATACCCACCTAGGGGCAACGGGTAGGGGATTCCACTTAGATCCCCATCCGGATGCTTCGAGCAACACCCACAGGAAGCATCAACGAGAAATGTGGCGAGACAATGAGGGAACCACGAGGCAAAACATCAGGCAAATTCATTGTGCGGGAAAGCATCAACGGAAAGAGTCGTGTGGATGAGTTGCCTAACAGAGTTGTGGCAGAGTGAGTGCGGATAGAGTTTATTTTTAAAAAGCCTTAAAATACTTAATTTTAGTGCTAAATAATTATTTTATATGCATAATTCATTGGGCGTACTAATTCTATGGAGGAAGACTGATGAGAAGGACAGTTCGTCTTCAACGCATTGGCTTTCCCAAAAAAACAGAGCCTCCTTCAATTTCTCCGAACAGGGAACATTTCGAGTCCTGTTTAATTACCTTCAGAATCCTTTTCTCTATGGATTTTTTTTCAACTAATTTCATGTTTTTTTGCTGTCAAAATGAATTCAAGTCTTCAAAAAGAATTCACGGATGTAATTTCCGTAAAAATTGGAGTGGGAAAATACTGTTAATGGGACTAAAAAGAAGAGACCTTGAGAAAGTCCTGATCGGAATGGGAGAAGGAGGGGCTGTCGGTGAGATAGCCGCTGCTGTGGGAGAGACGGCCGGAGGTCTGCGGCGAAACTTCTCGCTGCAGAACAGAAGAAAGTAACGACTTTAACTTGAAATTTTGAAGATCATGGCGTATTATTTGAATTCAAGCAGAGAGAAATCAGTTATTAAAGCAGTGTGGAAGAACAGAGGATGAGCTCAAGCTCTGTAAATCTGATGAAGCAATTTGATAAGAGAGATGATACTTACAGACATTATTCGCTCTAGAACGAGCTGCGATGTGGCGGCGGAGGCGAAGGAGAAGGAGCTCCCGGACATGGGCAACGGACTCGGCGGCGCCGGCGACAGTTCATTCTCTCCGGCGCTGTCCTCTGCTATGCTTCCGGCGTTTTCAAGCGATGGGGAGGGGAACGAAGGGGCGATCTCCTTGGAGATTTGAAGAGCGGAGGCGCTCCAGGAGCGTGAAAGGTACTCCATTGGATCGAGGGGTATCTCCGGCGGCCGGAGTAGGAAGGGATCGCCGGCATCTTCCATTCAGTATGCAGAGAGAGGGGCGATGATGTTTTTGTTTCTGAAGAGGATCGGAAGTTGCCGGTGACTGTTTTATAGGAGAAGATTTGTGAACAGAGGACTCTGTTTTTTGGGGAGGAGAGAGAATCGTGACGGTGAAAAGACAGCCGTCGACCTGTAAGGCTGCACTTTCTCGCTCTACATTTCGGAAGGGAAGGGCGCCCTACTTCCATGACCTAATTACACTTTTGCCACCATTTGCATTAAAGATCCATCAACTATTAGCCGATGATACTTTAGGTTGGGAGAGTTGTTGCTGATGAAAAAGCTGTTATCTCGCTTGCAAGATTAGACCCAGGTTTTGTTTGGGACAGCTCTGGCGGATTGAAAAGCTGTTGTCCGGATAGAGCTGTTTTAAAATAGATCTCTGGGGAGCAGTTTTGAAAAGCTGCAGAGTGTTTGAGTGTTCTGTGCAGAAGTGCGCTCAGAATCGCCGGAGGAAGGACGTCGGGGGCTCGGAATTGCCGGAGGAAGGCCGTCCGGGGCTCGGAATTGCCGAAGGAAGGCCGTCCGGCCTCTAAGCATGTTCCAACTGAAGAAACCATTAGATTTCCAAAATCTGTGAGAGAGAAAGCTATTTTGCAGGAGCAGAAGCTGGGGGGGGGGAGGAGATTTCTGAAAAGCTGCAAAACAGCTCCAGATTTTTGAAAAGCTCTTCACAAGGAGCTGTCCCAAACACATATAAAGCAGCTCTGGCGGCTGGAATAGAGATTTTCCAGCCGCAAGAGCTCCGCCAAACAGACCCCCAGGCTGAAGAAGGTTAAAAGCCAATACTAGTGGATTTCGACCGAGCCGCGAGCAGGTAAAAGCTCCGAGCGGAGCGAAGAATCGTCGGGAGGGAAGAATCGCGGAGGTTGCAATGGTTGGGAGCAGAAAACCGATCATGTTCGGTCGCAGAGGTTGCGAAGGTCGGGAGCGAAGAATCGCGCTTGTGGCACAGTCGAGCAAGAGTAATTTATTGTGGTAGAAGATTACCCTAACAAGAGCTTATTTTAGAAAGGTTTTTACTTGCATCCCCTTACCAAACATTGGCTATGTTTGAGAGTCATAATTAAGGTCCGGTTCATGCGGTCGTAACAGCTTGACCGGTGAAAATAAATCCTCCCAAACGGAGCCATTGTGTTTGATAGAAACGGAGGTTTGGCCCTACCGCACCGGAGCCAATAAGCTCCCTCAAACGCTATCTAGGTTTGACGGTGACTGCGATCGTGCGTGGTGGTCCGCAAAACTGCGGCGGATCCGCCCGCCAAATGACGCCCAGACCTCCATCTTCTTTATGATCCTTTTTATATGAGATCAAAAAAATGTTATTCATTTCATGATCAAAATATATTCTTAGAGAATCCAACAGGTTCAGTAATCTCAACCTTTCACCAATAGTCGTTGGAAGCTCTGTGCAAAATAGTTTTTATAGCACGCGGCGCAACAAATGCAACAGAGTAAAAAAAATACATATCGCCGCACACTGCCTGCGACAAACTCATGCGCGATTTCTTGTTTATAACATAGAAAAAAATAAACAAGAGACGGGAACCCCGACAGGAAGGTATCAGGATTCCCTACATTTAAGTCCAAATGAATAGTATTCATTTCACAATTCAAACAAATTCGCTCATCCTTTTATATTTTTCTTTAATCAAAAAAGTTATTCACCTTTAGATAAAGGTTTCGTTTGGTTCGGCGTTTCACCGCCTCCGTTTGGAGCAAATGTCATCGGACGGCGGTAAACAAACGGGCGCCACTGCGTTTGCACCTGTAGCAAGGAGGAAACGTCCCCGATCCGCTCCGTTTCGACCCCCGCCTCTTCCATTCCGGTTCCAAAGTCTCGTTTTGACCCGCCGGCTGCACCCGCCACCGCCGAACCAAATACAGTCAAAGTGTGAATCAATTGAGATCCCAAATGAAGAGAATCCCGATCTGCAAGGAAGACAACCACAACAAAAACAATGCGGGGAACATATTAATTCGCCGAGAAAATAAACTTTCCCCGATTAATTGAACTCGATTCAATGCTCGAAAGGTTCTTCAAGGATAGATATGCTCGAGCCGTAGAAGCATCGGAACGGACGGCTGTGATCTATCCGCATGAAAATGCACATCGGCCATCAATGGAAGGAAATGAAGAATGTCACTGGTGAGTAGGAGATCAGATAACATCAGCACTAACTCCTCTTCAATTGCCAGCTGTCTGTTGTGGGGCTGTTGCTGGGAGAAATCATGGGAAGAAATTAATTTGTGGGCATCCTTCAATCATCAATTGCCTATTCATAACACACCCGCGTTCGATAAATCATTGCATTTACGAAGAATGATCGTCGAAAAAAATGATTATTTCTCCTATTGAAAATGTTTTTTTTGTTCGTAGAAACCCCGGCCGGACCCTCCTCTTCTCGCTTTCTCAGTGTTTGCTCGGACAGGATTTTCAAGGGCCAGGCGCTATAATTTTACTACTGAATCTCAACCACTTGACGCCTATACTTTGGGCCGTTCAGTGTAATACCTCTGAAGTTTGACGCATAACTCTTCTGGCCATCACTCGTAGACAATGCTTTTTTTTTGCTTAAGCAGCTATCACCGACGTTTCATGTCTTCTTCATGAATACTGAGCGGTTTGTGGGATGATCAGAGGGCATGCCGCCTCACTCCCATTCTCGCCTTAATTCCACTCCGATCATCACATAGAAGAGACATCATGCTCTTAGTTTTAAATTTAGGTTTTTTTTAATTAAAGCTCATCAAAAGTAGCTTTAGACCACAATATTTAGATGTATGTGAGTTTGCATAATTACCACGGGGTCAAGTTTACAAACTCACCCTTCCATTTAAAATGTGAATGAAGTGTCAAATTCAAAAAAAAAAAAATCTTATATTCCAATTGCGTTGTATCGCAGATGAGTATAAGAGTTTGACTTAAAATCCTCTTATAAAGGAAGTCGGGGGATTGATCCCCCCCCCCCCCACCTCAACAACCTAGTCATAGAGATTCACCGTCTAGCTGCTCAGAGATTTGATTGGATTTGATTACATCTGAACTACAGTCCAAAAGGCTTGGGCTTCCCCTCTTTAACAGGTTCATAGTCCTTGCACCAATAGAAATCATGCTTATATTACTTTATAGTCAATTTTTCTCACTCTTTGATCTCCTTTGGGCACAAAGGATGGTGGTCGCGAACTCAACGAGTATGAATTATCGTTCGTGAACGTCTGACCTCACTTAAGTATCTTCAAAGAATTTTACGCTCAAAACAATTTATACATCTTGGTGGTAGGTGTCGCATGGGGACGATGGGGAGACTGCCTCCCTATTCACGGGAGGTGGTTACCTGCACCCCCATGGTGGGAAGTGCGATTATTCGCACCCCATAATTAGGGGTACAGTTTGTTAACTAAGAATCGCTCATTGAAGATGGATGAAGAACACAGAGTATACCTGACGCCATCGGAGGAGAGAACCGTGGGGTTTAGAGTCGGCCGGCTCTCTAGTAGTTGTTGGTTGCCGGAATCTGGACAACACCCGACGAGGAAAAGTGGAAGAGAGCCTTCGTCGGAGGTAACAGTAGACGACGGGGCCGTCGCCGGAGATTCGCCCTTCAGGAGTCGCGATCGGAGCAGCCGGGGTAAGGGATGCGCGGCGCGGGGTCTTCCTCCGTAAACCTAAGCCCCGATATAATCTCTCCTTCTTGTATGGGATCAAAAGAGAGGGGTATAAATACTTAGGTTAAGGAGGGGAACCACACCAAGCCTTATAGATCCGCACCGTTATCCACCCATCGCAGATCTGACGGTTCAGATCGATTCAACTCAAGTTCTACGCATGATGACTAACAACAACCCGTATTTTAACTATCCCGCACCCTTTGGCAAAGGTGCCCCCGGGAATGATTATAGACCTTGCCAAGCAAATGACCAAAAACTTCATCGGTCTACTAAATTGATCAAATACCGACAACGGCGCACGTGGTCTATGTGACCCATGAAGACCCACTCACGAGATTAAATCCAACACAGTTACCCTCTTCTCCGTGATTGTGGTGGGGGGAGGGGGAACGCACATATGTGCATTCCGACATCCTCATCCGCTTGAAAGATCAAACGGACTCATACTTGCGCGAGAAGATGCCTGTTGGAATTGTATCGACAAACCGCTCCAATTCGCGATAAAAAATTTAATTTTGACCAAAGTAATTTTGAAGAACCCCGTCAACTTTAAGTCAGTTGAATCTCCTGACAATTAATCTTCATCATCAAATAAATATTATTAATATGATCTCAAATGGAGATGATCCCAGGCTAACAGGGTCCCACTTTGGGGTGCTAGGCTGGCGAGGGTCATACTGCCCGGTCTGCCCGTGCGCGTGGAGGGAGGATACACGGCCGACGGGTCTCCTATTTAAAATTATCGGAAAATAAAGGCGGGCCCCACTTAATTCAGAATAAGCACGTAATTACGGAATTAATTATGGTTTTAAAACGCCGCTTGAAGAATGCCTCCCATTGGATGCTAAGAATAACGGTGGGTCCCGCCCCAGACTTTTCAATTGCGTCACATCATCACGTGATGAAATCAACAATTAAATATGGACCGGTATTATTAGGATAATAATTAATAAACAGTTTAATGATTTCTTTTTTTAACTCACACCGACGGCTTCATTTGTTTTGTTGGGTTGATCCGAACGGATGGAAATGGAGAGTTCAAACCGGAGGGGGAGGTGGCTGCTCCAAACAGAATTTTTTGGGGCGTTTCTCAAGACGGGCGGGTAGAAACGGAGCAAACGCGACCGGAGATTCATTTGTTTATCCTTCTTCCGACGACGTTTGCCCAAAACGAAGTTGCGAAACAACCAAACAAATAAAGCCTAAAGCTCTCTTTGATTGAGCTAATAGCATTGTTTTTATTTGAGGGGAAATGAATACTATTTATTTAATGGTTTAAATTTATTTATCGGACAAATTTATTATTTCATCTTTTTATATTTTTTTAATCAAAAAATTCTGCACCATTAGATCGGGAAAGAATATCTGTATCATGAAATAGACCTTCATTTCAGATCTCAAATGGAGAGAATCATGATCCCTATTTGGGATGGAGCTTTTGTTTATGTGAGTTTAAACGAAAATGTTGCATATATGACAGGATAATGTTTATGTCTGTCAATAAGAAAAAACACTTATTTTGAACATAAAAATGAATGAAATTTTTTACCTCTGATAAACAATGATTCTAAACTGCCGCGTTCACAAGTGTCAACCCCGTGCCAAACCGAGCTTAAGAACCAATCTCAAGTGTATTCAGATTCGAGCTCTATTATTACTTTCTCTCTCATACGTTCTGATATGATAGGATAGATGTATATAAATGGAGTGACGTTGCAGTGATTAAATAAGGGTGTTGTTATAAGCAAACTCAAAAAGGTTGTTAGCAGACCATAATAAACTCGGTTCAGTTATTTTTCCTCTTATTTCCAACCTAAAAAGGAGGTTGTTAGCAAACCTAGTATATAACCCATTTATACTGAACGTCACAGAGGAGAAGGCCCCTCGTCGCCCGCAGCAAGGGATTTCGTCGGCGTGGGGAAGGTCTGTCATCTCCCGGAGCAAAGGGCCTCCGCCGCCTCCGATCCTCCCAAAGCCATGGTCCTCAAAGAGTTCAAGGAAGACGGCGTTAAGCTCGTCTACGTACGAAACCTAAACTCTAGATTTCTACCCGGGTTTGTTTCATGATCTCTAATGCTTGTCGTTGGATATATAGGGGGACTATAATGACCATGGGGGGTCTCGTGAAAGCGATCAAGGACATGGATGTGGTGATATCGACGGTAGGTCATGATCAGCTCGTTGATCAACCCAAGATTATCGTTGTCATTAAGGAGGCTGGTGCAACACCCCGTTTTCCAGACCTTGAATCTCTGGAAGCGACGTGCGGGGAAGCACTTAGGAGAGCAAATTTGGATGTTACAACCCAAAATTTTGGGCTTGCAACCTCTTTTCTGTTGTTCGGTTACGCATTAGACACGGTTCACGTGAGGCGGCGCGGATGGTTCCACGAACGTCGAACAGGTAGTTCGAGGAATGTCGAACCATGTTCTCGGGTTCGACGAACGTCGAACGGGTTTCAGGAGGTTTGTGGTGTCGTATTCTTTCGACGAACGTCGAACTCCACATCCAGTTAATTCAAGGAACCGTCGAACGGATAGGTCGACGAACGAAAATCGTCGAGTCGAAGGGTAGTTCTATCGATTGCCTTCGTAGCCATCCAATTTCACATCAAACCTGATCTAAGGACCCAGGATTTTTCGCCCAAAGGGCTTAAGAAGGGCTGAGCAGGATTTCTCCCTCATTTCTCCTCATTTTGGAGTTAACTTAGGGTTTGAGAGAGAGAGTTAGGGGAGAAAGAAGAGAGCTTTCTTCCGCCACTGACGAAGCTTCGGAGTTTCAATCGTCGTTCCGAGGCTAGATCCGTGTAGAGGACGTGGAGATGCTCGTTTTCATTCGTGCAAAGCAAGTTTTTATGACTATGAAGAGGAGTCGTTGGGTAACGACACTTCTCCACTCGGTTTTAGGATGCGTGTATGACATCTACTCTTTTCTTGCTTTCTTTCAAGCATTCTAGGCATCGGATCTCTCAAATGAGAGGGATTTGAGTTGTCATGGTTCAAGATGAGCCACCAGGTCGATTGTGTCCATCCCCGACATGATATTGCATTAGAAATCCGCTCCGTTAGTGGATTAGGCATTGTGGGTGAAGCCGTAGTCGCGACCGTTAGTCCGACTCGGTGATGTTGCATAACGAGCCTTAAGGATTTTGTAAAAATCCGTTAGCAGCAAGACGTCGTTTGTGATGATATTTTCCCCTTTTTTCGTGTGAGTACGTATGGCCAGAACCGGACTGAGTGGAAATTAGAGTACACGCGGGGGCACGGGGATGGTATGGTACAAATGTTGGATTAGGGTGGGGAAAGGCATGGGATTGTGATGTGCTAAGGCGTGGTTTGTCTCCGTGGTCGGCTGGCTAGTCCATGACGTGCAAGTCATGTGTGGAGAGTGTCCCGGCGAGACAAATCTCCTTCTGTGAAACTAACGAGAACGCCAAGCATAAGACAAGCCCGGGCGATGAAGCCCACGAGCGGGTGGGGTCCAACAAGGGTTTTTAGAATCGGTTTGTTTGCGTGGCGGAATCCTGACACGAGAAGTCAGAGCTTGCAGGCAAGCCCGGGTGTTGATACCTACGAGCGGGTGGGGCCTAGACAAGAGTTCTGTGTGGCGGCTTGTATGCCGTTAGGGGAAATTGGAAGTACCCTTGTGTTTGCGGCTTGAATGTCGATGAGAAAATTGGAAGTACCTGATTGATGATATGTTAGAAGCATACGCGTTAGGGTGCCTTGGGTGAAACTCAGGATTGCATTCATACTGCATTGTAGGCCCCTTTATATTAGATGCTCAACTTAGAAACATGTTTGTTGTATGAGACATCCAAACATGTTATATAACTTTACATGTTTATGCATATTGTATACGAAGTGCTGACCTGCAGGTTGATGATGTACCCCGGGGTCCGTTAGAGACGGCCGGGAGGAGATATGTTGATTACACAGTTGACGTCAGCCTTTGCTGACCCACGTTACCACCAATTTTTACAAGGCAAGGATCGCAAGCGGGAGCAAGCTCGCCGGCCAAAAAGGCTTAAGTCTCATGAAGTGATTTCTATGTTTAGTAGCTTATGTCTTTTTGAATGTTTTGCTCCATGATCTATATTTCCGGCTTGCATGCCGAGGTATCCTATGAGTGCTTATGCACGTTGAGGTTTGATATTGTTGTCATTCAGTTTTTGGACTTATTATGTGTAAGGCTTTAAGTTCATTTTGATACTCTTAGATTAGTGGATAACTTCATGTTTAGTTGTATGTTTCCGTTGTTGTAATCTGAGTTTTGAGTTTGGGTAGTTTATATCATCTTATAATGCTTAAGCTGTGGCATCTGTATGTTGTGGGATCTCGGTCGGACCCATATTATACAGTCATTACAGGGGATGTATTACAATTTGGTATCAGAGGCAGGTTGGTGTCCAAGGTAAAGATTCATGGTCGAATGTCGTAATCGGATCGCGTCGTGAAGTTATACACTTAGGAGTATTGCAGGACTATGAGTGTCATTGTGTCTAGTTTTGCGACTAGAAGTTGATTCTTGTTTTACCTTACTTTTGCGAAGGGTGCAAGCGACGAGGCGGGGACGTCAAGGCCACGATAAGAGCCTTCGGCGAGCAGTGCTACTGCTTAGGGTCCTTTGGGCATGAGGGTAACCCCGGCCGATTTCTATCGCATGCTCGCAGAAGAAATGGTGGAGCCCAAGCTGTCGCAGTAGCGCAAGTTGTGACCCCTGTTGCACAGGTAGCAACTCCTGCTACCCCGGATGCGGCAACAGTCGTGTCAGGCGGAGGAGCCAGGCAAGCAGAGCCGTTGGCTGAAAGAGTGGTTGTCGGGCACGAGGACCGACAAATGAGATATTTTCTAAGCTTTCATCCTCCAACGTTTAAGGGAGTCGACACACCGACCGATGCAGAGGATTGGTGGGCGAGAATTCAAGAACTGCTAAGGGCGGCAGAGACGTCAGTAGAGAAGCAGTCAGAGTTTGCAAGTTTCATGTTGGAACGTGATGCTAAGCTGTGGTGGGTAAGTCTTAGTGGTCGTCAGTATCCTGGACGCACCCCGTCCATAGAAGAGTTTGGAAATACTTTCTTGAAGAAGTATATTCCCGCGTCGACAAGGCTATCCCTTCAGAGACAGTTTTTGCACTTGGTGCAGCGGGACAAGACATTGATGAGTACCTCCAGGAGTTCACTCGGTTGGGACGTTATGTGTGGACGACCATGACGGACGATGGGGAGATGGACAACCTCTTCTACCATGGATTGAGGGAGAATCTGAGACAACCCCTCATAGCTATGAAGAAAGCGGGCTTCAACGATTTGGTCGAGGCCGCTAGGACGTTGGAGAGCGATATGGAGCAAACCTAATGTCGGAAGGGTTTTGCAGCCAAGCGGGGAGAAGAAAAGCCTTCTCAATCTCAAGGGAAGTCTGACAGAAGTAAGTGGAAGGAGAAGTCTCATCCCTACAAGAATTGGGAGAAGATTAGTACGACATCAGGGGGGTCTCGCTTCAAGGGACCACTATCGTGCTACAAGTGTAGCAAGTCGGGCCACATAGCTCGTTTCTGTACTAAAGGTGGCGCTGAGCAGGAGCCAAGGCAAAAGCAGTCGGTGCGCTCCGAGCCCAGCGCGGCGGAGAAAGGAAAGATGGCGGAGTTTAGCACTTCTCGTTTCCAACCCGTGCAGCCAATGGCGTACAACCTTGGGTAGCAGGAAGCGATCTGCCAACCCGATGTGGTGATAGGTATGGAAAGTTTAAGTGTAGTTATTTGCTGCTTTAGACTTTCAAGACCGTTTATGTATGTTGCCTATGTTTAAGCTTTGTGCTAGTTTCCGGACACCCCGTTAGGGTATTGTTTGATACGGGAGCGTCACAGTCCTTTCTTGCGGAAAGCTTTATCCGAAGAATTGGAGTTGAGTCGAAACTGAAGACTCCTGAATGGAGTGATTGGACTACTGACCATTTTTTTTATGTTTTATTCCAGTCTCATACTGGTCCAGTTCATTTATTTTATTTCACTACAGTACTTTCTTTTCAGTACTTCAGTCTCGTACTGGTCATGACAATTTACTTTCAGTTCAGTTCAATTCCTTTAAGTACTATTCCAGTCTCGTACTGGTGCAGTCTCTTTCAATACTTACTTTCAGTTCAGTTCTTTCGGTTCAGTACTACTCCAGTTTCATACTGGTTCTTTTTTATTACAGCATTTCAATTCTGCAGCTTATACTAACATCAGCTGCTATTACCGCACTTTCGTTTCTGCAATTTAATATTTTAAGCACGGGTTCTGCCCTAACGGGAAGATAATTGATAGGTTGAGCCTTAGTTGAGGATAACATGAGTTGAGATGCTCCTCCAAAATTAGCCCCAAATAAAGTGCTCTCATGCTCATTGTCAAAAGTCGAGTCAAGTGTCGTTTGTCTGAATTATTTAAATCATAATAGGGCAAGCTGTTATAAACCTGGTGCATGCTAGCAAAATTGATAAATTAGATTGCTTGTGAATTGCGGTGAATCGTGGCGGGTCAGTTACTTCCGCAGACCGATCATACCGGTGCGGGAAGTTCGACGACTCAAGGCGACAGGGAGATGAGTACCACGGGAGACCGGACGTTATATTTTTTCCCCGTTAGGTTTCCTCCGCTGGTCAACCAAAATGTTAAATCGTCGGATGTCGCTCACATCCAAGAGTACACGGGATTGTACGTTAGAGTCTGGGTTGTGCGGTAGGACCACCCCCAGAAGTGACAAAACTGGCCACTGTCACCAACGATCACATCGGTGAGGCCCGTGGGGCTCGCTACCCTGCTTGAAGAGAAGTGGTTCATACTATGTCGACATAGGGTATTATGTGTGACTGTGAATGTCTGCGATGTGTGCGCGATTGTGAATGTCTGTAATGTGTGCACGGCTGTGAATGTTTGTGATGTGGGCGCGGTTGTGAATGTCTGTGATGTGTGTGCGGTTGTGAATGCCTGCGATGTGTGCGCGGCTGTGAATGCATGTGATGCGTGTGTGGCTTGAAGGCCTGTGAAGTTCGTTCAGGTTTGAATACCTACTGCGTTGTTGTGTTAGTAGAGCCTATAATACAACTGATGTATATTATTGCTGCTAGTACAGTTATATCACACTATACTTTTTGGTTACTCCTAGCTTATTCATGAAATGTTGTATTAATCCTCTTTTGCTTTGACTATCTTATTTTGTTGGGTGTGTGCGCTCGTCCCCAGAATATGGATTCGGGGAGGAGATTTGATTCCACTTAACTCTGTGACTAACAATTATCTTAATAACCATTCACAGGAGATGGAGCACCATAGGGATTAGTCGGACGACACTCCAGCTATTAGGACTACCCGAGTAGATGCACCCTCATCGTCTCTCAAGTTTCGAGACGTGATTACTAGCGAGCAGAGTTGAGGGAGAGGAGTTGCTAGATGTATTACTACTATATCTTATGTGCTCTATGTACAAACAGTGGCTACGGCTTTTTTTGCGTTTTCTATTAAATATATATTGTTTTATATATATATATACACACACACACACACACATATATATATATATATATTTGTTATAATCTCTTGTTAATGCTTCCGCAATACTTTGTGATGTAATGTGAATGTTGTGATTCAAACCGAGCAAGACGGCCAACTAGTGCTCAATAGTGTGGGGTGTTATCCCTTAAGGAGAACTGGGTGGACGTCTTACAGCCGCACCCCTCCTCGTGGCTGCCTCCCGCGGCCGCGAGCTCTCCCGCCATGGTCGGGCATCTCAACGTCCATGACTTCCCTCACCGGCGGGCGTCACCAGCGAGTTGGCCATACTTGCATGGCAGCCCTTCCTCGTTGTTTGATCGCTCTGGTGCGATCGTCGCCATCTGTTTTATGCGTAACCACCCACTAATATCATGGCTAGTGGAGGAATATTTTTTTATTAAGATATCGATCTACGAATAACGGGTTTAATGATCAAAATGCAAACTCCCAACTATACTAAAAATAATTATGTTGGTGGTTACGGTGTGCGGTTAGCCACATAACTACCGTAATCACCTCCTAGAGGCTATAAAAGAAGCCTCAGGGCTACTCATTTCTCACTTCTCTCCTCCTCGCTTTCTTCCTCAGGCCAGAGCTCTACTGGATTCCTCCTACGAGCCACCTTTAAGCTTCCGCCTCTCCATCAAAAATCCATCTGAGTCCACAAGTGAGCGGCGAGAGGAAGATTGATGTGACAGGAAGCACCCGTTCATGCGCAACGCCCAACAAGTAACCTCACACAGAGCAGCATGTTGCTCGTCGTGAGTCTGAATACCACTCTCTCATCCCCCAAAGTGTAACGAGGAGCGGCCTGTCGCCCTCAATTCTTTAAGAAAGTTGTAACATGAAACAAATAGAGGAGTTTGACTGGCACAGACCCGGTCATGTGGGTTTTTACCCGATTGAGGGGATTTCCCACGTCAAAACATTGTTTGCATAATCTCTCTCTCACATTGACTGTGTGTGCTCTCGACCGCCCCTGTACAATCCCACGTCTGACGAGTGGGCCCATCAGGTGAGAGACCCAGCCAAATAGTGTGATCTTTGACTCGGGCGAGTAAGACAGGCGAGTGTGGTAAAACCTCCCCGACTCGCTTCAGCCAGGTGACCAAGAGCGTGAGGGCGAGTGGAGCATATAGGCTCGCACTCGCCCTGGGCCCCTGGCAAGGAGTGGGCGAGTGGGGCAATCGGACCCGCACTCGCCCTAGGCCCCGAGCTGGCAGCGAGTGTCAGTCCCATCGAGCACTCGGCGCCCTAAGCGAGTGGTATTTCATTGACTACTCGCCCAGTAGTATTTTTTTCCAGAATGCCCTTGTTGGATTGCCAATAGCCCCTATGAACAGCGGTGTTTCGTTGTTGGCAGACCGTTTTGAACTGCGTATAAAAGATCGAAGCAGTGGAGTTAAGTTGTTTGCAAACCGGGTTTGGAATACTATAAATAGACCTTGTAGGCACCTTTGTAGAGGATCCAGTTCTTTTGGCTTCTTCCTCCTGAGGTTGTTTTTGTTGATTGTGAGAGCCCTCCAAGGTGCCCAGCTCAGCTTTTAGCTTGAGAGGGGAAGCTCTCTCAAATCTTCCAGGTGTGTGGTGGGACCTCCACGCTGGAGCCCAAGATCGGTCCTCTAATTTTAAGCGTCTAGTCAGGAGTTCAAGTTCGGGAGAAGTGTAAGCTACCCCCTTGGGTCCGAACTTTTATTGAAACAAAGTTTTGGTTTCAATATTTTTGGTGCGGTGAGCGTGGACCGTAGCCTGCACAAGAAAATCTTGGGATAAGCTTCATGGCTGGAGGCGAGGGAGAAGGTGCTGGCTCGGGCGCCTCGCCACCTCTGGCGAGTGATGTCACTGTCGGGATGCTTGAAGAATTCAACAGGGAGGTCCTACAAACCATTCACCTGGCATTCGCTACAAGGAGCGAGTGGGCAACGCCGTCTGTCCCGGTGGTCGCGGCCCCGTCTCTGGGCGTAAAAGTCTTGTCTTCTTACTGTACTATTGAGTTTCACTTTCAATGCCTTTGAATGACTTTTGAATCTTATTATTATTCAATGTCATGCATATTTCAACTTTTTGTTAAAAATTTTGTGATTAAAACATTTAATTTATAATTTTTATTGGAATCAAGTTTGATCTTTGGTATTAGCTTCTCATAATTGATGAAAAACTTCAAAACTAAATGAAAGAAATCTAAATATTTGAAAGGAAACCTTTCATGAAAAAAAAGATGAAACATTTAGGTTTTATTTGGTTTGGCAAGAGCAGGCGAGCGGGCGCAATCACCAGCACCGTTCGAAGGTAGAGCCGCAAAGGGGGAGGTGGGGATTCGAAACTCTCCTTTTTTGAGCATTCCTTAGGGCACGACGGGAGCAAACGCCGCCCGCTTGTTTTCCCGCCGTCTGGCAGTGTCTGCTCCCACACTGGCATGAAAACGTCCTCCCAAACAATTCCTTACTCTCATCATATTTATCTCCACTTATATTAATAAGTATATAAAAGAATTCACTATTTCATATTTCTTGAAAGAAACAAAAAGAGGAAATATGAACCTCACAGAAGCACGAGACAATCGATAAAAATAGGGCATTTATATTGGCAATCCAGCTTTTGCTATTGGCAGTTCGGCAAAATAATAAAAAATATACATAATGTGATCGTTAATAGCAGACCAAAACGTGAAACATGCGGTTTTTGAAAAAAGATCTACTACATGACATTTTTAGAAAAAGTGTTCAACATGAAAGTTAACGAGATCTAAAACTTTCATGTTAAACACTTTTCCTAAAAATGTCTTTTAAAAGCTAAATTTTTGGGCTGCCAAAATCCATCAGTCTGTCAATAGTCATTTTTTGGGCTGCTATTATCTTTGGGCTGTCAATAGTCATATAAGGGCTGCCAATATAAACACCCTAAAAATATAATCGGCTAGAAAAATTAAAAATTCAATTCAAGATTTTATTAATCTTCTAATAAGTTTTCAATAAATACTATTATTTATTTATTTATTTATTTTTTGCCAAATGCAAAAGTCAAAACCAAAAGTCCAAAGAGATTTCCGGCGGTCCAAAACAAAGAAGATGATGAAGGCTCACCACCACCGCTCATGGCCACTGAGAAGAAACTCACAAACAGAAGCAACTGATCTTCTCCCAACCACTTACCCAGCCACCCTCATCCTTCCTCTTCCTTCTCTTCCCTCCCCAAACAATGGCGGCGGCGGCGGCGGCGTTCTCCATTCTGCCCTCGCCCTCCGCATATCTGCTAAACCGCCGGCGCATTCGCTCCGCCGCGGTTCCCATCCGCTGCTTCTCCTCTCCCTCCGCCACACCTCCGTCGACCATACTATCGCAAGACGACCTTAAGAAGCTCGCGGCTGTGAAGGCCGTCGAGTACGTTAAGAGCGACATGGTGCTCGGCCTCGGCACCGGATCCACTGCGGCGTTCGTCGTCGCCGAGATCGGATCCCTTCTGTCGTCGGGGAAGCTCGGCGGCATCGTCGGCGTTCCCACCTCGAAGCGCACTTATGAGCAGGCGAAGTCGTTGGGCATCCCGTTATCCACCCTCGACGAACACCCCCGGCTGGATCTTGCCATAGATGGTGCCGACGAGGTCAGATTCTTCTCTCCTCCAGGATGAATTTTTTCTCTCTCTCAATTTCTTCTCAGAATTGTGCTCTTTCCCGATCGCAATTGTAGGGTTACAGAAAGGGCTTTTTGACCTAGTGTAATTTGGTGGTATTGCTTTAGTTTTGAATTAGCTGGTCAAGATTCTATTCAGTAGGATGTTTGGGCATATAGAATGATCTCAGGGAAATATAGATGTGAAGAACACAATTGAAGTTAGCAGATCCTGATGCTTTGATCTGAGATGTTGACTTTGAGCAAGTTTATGAAGGAAAAAATGTTGGTTTAGGGTACTTTGGGGCTGTGGATGAGATAGTTTAACTGAATATGCCCTATGTTGACAACTTCAATCTTTTCAACTGTTACTTTTTTTTCTCAGGGTCTTTAATTATTTGACTTCAATAGTGTCTTGAATTAGAGAAAGTGCTGTGGAGAGCTTAATTGAATGCAGTCAAAATGCTTCTTAGGTTACTGCAAATCTGCAACTATATGAGTTGAATTTGATTGATTATGAGGATTCTGGACATTGAGCAAGAACTTGCACTGGGAGATTCTCTTTTTAGAAGTTGGAATATGATGTTTTAGATAGTTTAATTTTATCTTATAATCTAGCTTTTGATGATACTTGGGCTTTGTTTGGCGTGACTTATTTGCTCAAGCGAATTTGGTCAAAAACGTCATTATCATAGAATGTATGTTTGGGAAGACAGAGGTTATGACCGCTACCAAGAAAATAAACTAGTTTTGAGCATTAAATGCATGAATCTTTTTTAGGAGAGGTCGAGTATTCACAAACGACGATTCATGACCACCACGTACACGACCGCCGCCACCGCGCCAAACAAATAATAGAAAACGTAACACAAGCTTTTGTTTTTTCATGGAGTTTTTACTCTGCTTTTCATTTTCATAATAGGAACGGTGATACAGAGCTCTTTAAATAGAGCGGATTACATTAACTGCTAAACTTTAATAAAGTAGTTAACAAAAGAGAAGATGGATGGTAACAGCTTAGCATTAATTAGCACTTCTAATTATTAATCTTGAACGGTGCAGATTTTATCTCTTTTACCCCCTCTAAATCGCAGCCGTCGATGACGTCGATCTTCTCCATGAGTTCGACAAATTTCTCTCGAGGCAGCGGCTTTGTAAGTAGGTCAGCGAGCTGATCTTTAGTTGGACAGTAGACAATGTCGATCTCCTTCTTCTCTAGAAGTTCTCTGATGAAGTGTCATCGAATATCAATGTGTTTGCTTCGACTTGGTATACTTGGTTTTTTGAGAGGGCAATGGCCGATTGATTATCGCATAGAATTCTTACTCCTTCTGCTTCAGGACCATATATTTCGTTGATTAGACGTTTTAGCCATACAGCTTCACAGGCGGCTTTGTTCAGCGTCATGTATTCAGCTTCAGTTGTTGAGAGCGTCACCGATTGTTGCTTCCTTGAGCTCCAGGAAATGGGATTTTATCCAAATAGAAAGAGGAATTCGCTGGTGCTCTTGCGGTCCGAGAGGTCACCAGCCCAGTCGGAATCGGTATACCCTATGAGGGTATCAATTTGGTTGTGTTTGTAGAAAATTCCCAAATTTTTGGTTCCTTGTAGGTAGCGGAGGATACATTTTACTGCAGCTCGGTGGGCTTTGCTTGGGTTGCTCACGAATCTTGCAACAATGTTCACAGCGTTGTCAATGTCTGGTCGTGAGTGAGGTAAATCAGTGAGCCAACGATGCTCATATATTCCTCTTTGTCTGTAGTTTCCTCCCCTTCCTGTTTGGCTGTAAGCTTATCGGAAGTGGACATTGGTGTTATAGCTGGGTTGCAATCTTGCATTTGGAATTTGCGAAGGAGGTTGGTAATATATAGCTGTTGTGAGATGAAAATACCGCCTGCAAGGTGTTTGATCTGGAGTCCGAGAAAGAATCGGAGGGGGACAAGATCAGTCATCTCATACTTCCTTTGCATATTGTCCCGGAAATGTTGAATGTGTTCGGTGTGTGTCCCAGTGACGAGTAAGTCGTCAACATAGAGACAGATGATGAGTTTGGTTTCACCCTGTTTCTTAATGTAGAGGGTAGGCTCATTGGAGCTGCGATTGAATCCTTCCTGAATGAAGTAGGAGTTTATGTTGTCATGCCATGCACGCGGCGCCTGTTTGAGCTCATACAGGGCCTTGTGAAGTTTGTATACCTTCTCGCATCGGCCCCCATTGTGCACAAATCCTGGTTGTTGAATTACATAGACTTCTTCATGGATGATTCCGTTGAGAAACGCGGATTTTACATCAAGTTGGTAGATTGGATAGCTGTGTTGTACGGCAATGCCAAGGAGGCGAAGTGTCGTCATTCTTGCCACTGGCGCAAACGTTTCATTGTAGTCTTCACCCGGGCTCTGGGAGTAGCCTTTTGCGACCAGTCGAACTTTATGTATCAGTATTCTACCTTCTTCATTCTGTTTTATTTTATAGACCCATTTTAACCCGATGATGTCTCGACCAGGAGGTCTGGAGACGAGGGTCCAGGTGTGATTTTTTTCAATGGCGGTTAATTCTTCTTGCATTGCAATATTCCAGTGTTCTTCTTTTGCAGCAGTTTCATAAGTAAGGGGTGTTGATGAGCAGAGAGCATACTCGGCTCTTTGGTATGTCTTCAATTGATCTGATTTTGAGGGGCGATGATGACTCGGAATCAGAGTCAGGGGCATAGCTTTCCTGACAAGAGGAAGATGGTGCAGGGAGGGAGTTGAGACTGGTACTCATCTCAACCGACACCGTCGAAGATGATGATGGCGGAAGTTCTAAGCCCCAAGGCCAAGTCCCTGCTTCATCAAAAGTAGTATCACGTGATATAATGATTTTGTTAGTAGATGGATCAATGAGGCGATAGGTTTTGCTTTGTTCACTGTAGCCGACGAGCACACATTTGATACTGGATTCATCCAACTTATCTTTCTTGTCTCTGACTTTGTGTGCGCATATGCAATGCAGCTGAACGTTCGCAGGTGAGCTACACTTGGTTTGTGTTGATGAAGTGTTTCATATGGAGTGGATTGATGCAGGGCCTTGGTCGGACATCGGTTGAGCAGGTACGTGGTTGTGGAAGCAGCCTCTGCCCAGAAAGATTTTGGGAGGGATTTATGTAGCATCATTGTTCTTGCCATCTCCACCATTGTTCGATTTCTTCTTTCGATGACACCGTTCTGTTGTGGTGTCCCAGCGGTGGTAAGTTCCCTTCTTATTCCTGCATCTCGACAGTAGTTAGAAAAAGCAGTTGAGAGGAATTAACCTCCCCTATCACTTCTGATGGCTTTAATTTTTCTGTCGAATTGATTCTCTACAGGATTTTTGTAGAGCTGGAAGTAGGAGAAAACGTTTGATTTTTGGTCAAGGTGGTAGAGCCACATAAAACAGCTATAATCATCAACAATTAGGAGGTAGTATCTCTTGCCTCCCAGAGAGGGAACGGTGGCAGGTCCTCAGACATCAATGTGGAGAAGTTCAAGGGGATTTGTTGCTCTTCTGTAGGAGGATTTGGGAAAGGGATGTCTATGAGATTTTCCTCTTTTACAGGTATCATAATTTTGGGAGGAGAAGGTGGCAGAGGGAAGTTCAGCTGTCATGTTCTTGCTTTGTAGTTGAAGTAGCCATAGTTTAGATGTCTCAAACGTTGGTGCCAAAGGATGGCAGAGGATACTTGAAAGCTCTGGTTGCAGGCAAGGGCTTTAGGGGTTGATGGCAGTGGAAGCTGGAGAGTGTATATGTTGCTGGAGTTTATTTGAGCTGAGACAATTGTTTCATTGCTCCCTTTTTCTACTATGTGACAATATGGGTGATCAAATACGATCGGGTAACCATTCCTAGATAGTTGTCCTATGCTCGTTAGATT
Source organism: Platanthera guangdongensis (assembly GCA_039583875.1). Lineage (NCBI taxonomy): Eukaryota > Viridiplantae > Streptophyta > Magnoliopsida > Asparagales > Orchidaceae > Platanthera > Platanthera guangdongensis. Next base: position 5,142,873 of record CM077150.1, on the reverse strand, counting down.
TTGTTAGAGTGAGGAGACATGGTGGACATTGTTTACTAGTTTTGTTTCACCCATAACTGAAACAGAAATGGTTCCCTTCCCTTCAATTTGTCTTTTCTTCTCATCTCCAAGTATCACTTCTGATTGGAATGTCTCATCAATGGTTGTGAAGTAGTGTTTGTAGTGAACCATGTGGCTTGAACAGGCGCTGTCCAGGAACCATTGTGCTTGAGAGATGGTGTCACTATTGGTTCTACAGATGTATAATGGAAAGGCATATTTTTCTCCTTCAGGTTCTTGTTCAGTGAACTTGGCTTCTTCCTTCTTTGCATGTCAGCAATTCTGTGCAGAGTGATTTGGGATTCTACAGGATTTGCACCTCCAAAAGCAGTCTTTGGATTAGTGGTTGTTTTTTTACAGATAATGCAAACAGGGGTTCCTTGATGTTGATTTGTTTCTCTTCCATATTCCCTTCCAGTGTCCCCCTTTTGAAGTCTTCCTCCTTTTTCTTTATTTTTCCAATGTGGAGGTTTTATGTGTTGGTTGGGGTCAGGTCTCCTCTTTTCATTGTCTTTGTGTTTGAGATTTAATTTGGCGTGGAAGGCTTTTTCTAAAGGCAAAGTGATATATTTTTGGAATAAGTGCTCATGAGATTGTAGAGAGCCGAGGAGGTCTGTGACAGTAAAAGTGTCAAGATCCCTGGCTTCCATAATCGATGAGACGATGTGGTTATAAGACTTTGGAAGGGATCTAAGTATCTTCTCTACAACAGATACCTCATCCAAGGTTCCTCCAAGATTCCTTATTTGGTTTACAATACTTGTTGTTTTGGCAAAATAGTCTATGGAGGTTTCTCCTTCTTTCATAGCTAAGTAGGGGTGCAACTCGGATCGGTTCGGTTTGGTTTCATAAAGAACCAAGAACCAACCCGTATAAGTTCGGTTCCAATTTTTTGGAACCGGAACCGACCCACGGTTCTAATCTATGGAACCGGATCCGAACCGTTCGGTTCGGGTCGGTTCTCGGTTCTTGAACATCCAGACATTTCAACATATCTAAATGTATGTCTAACTGGTAATTTCAAGTTTTCAACATATGTAAATCCAGCAATGAATAGATCAACAAATAAGAAAGTGTGTCTATGTATAAACACAAATATCCTATGATATTAACCACGCAACAAAATCATGAGGAAACACAAATATCCTATCATCCAGTGACATGTCAGCAATGCAGTAATTTGTAATATGTACCTACACAAAAGCCTCCAGTGGAATTTGTGGCAATGAAACTACACTATAGTTCCCAATCCAAGATGCATGTAGCCTGCAGTGGGACTTGACAGAAGCCTGATAGGAAGCAGCGCCGAATACCGATCATCCAGGGAGGCCACAAATTTCAACAATTCCTCACATTGCAGGCTTTTGTACCTACACAAAAATTAAGTATTTTATCTAGTTTGATTCTTACCGTGGATGCCTAATAGGCTCATACATCAAGAAAACATGAGTAATGGAGTGTCAGTGCAAAGAGAAGAGGGATACCGTGCATCCCATGGTTCGATTCTTACCGTCACCGGAGTCTCGGGGAGGTGTCAAGGTGATATGCAAGCAGCGAGGGAGGAGGAATCAGCGTCGATGGGCCTGGGAAGAAATCAGGACCGTAGGAGGGCGGAGCGGGGCTCGCTGCCTTGTTGAGTCGTTGGAGTCAGCGCCATCGCGGGGAAGAAAGCGGGAGACGGGAAGGAGAAATAAAGTCTAGGGTTTCTCCTTCAGAAATCAGATGGAAAATCAAAATATATGCACGGACCCGAAGATTATTATTATTTATTAACTTAAGCTTAATAGTATACTTAATATTATTAATTATTATTAAGTAACTCGGGTCGATTCTCGGGTACCCGACAGTTGGAACCGAGAACCGACCCGAACCGCCGGTTCTCATATTCTAAGGATCCATACCCGAACCGATCACCCCAGGAACCGACCTGAACCGTCCAATTCGGTTCGGTTTCGGTTCGGTTCGGCTCTCGGTTATTCGGTTCCTTTTGCACAGGCCTATAGCTAAGGGATCAAACTGTCTTCTTAATGTCTGTAATTTGATTTTGATTACCTTTTTTGTACCTTTGTATTCGTTCGTCAGGCGCTCCCAGGCTTCTTTTGAGGATTTGGAACCCATGATCCTTGGGTAGATGCTTGTTGAGACGGCCTGTTGAATGAGATGGAGTGGCTTGGCATCCCTCATTGTTTCTTCTTTTGAGCATTTCACTGCCTCCCCTGCTACACCTTTGTCGGTGGTTGTGATTGCTACACTTTTGCCGGTGGTTGAGATTCCTTCTTCGACAAGGCACCATAGATCCTGGGAACGGAGAAGGGTCTTCATTTTATCACACCAGAATTCATATAGTTCGCCGGAGAAGATTGGTATCGAGGAATGGGTATACAGCCCCGATATGTTGTTGGTAGATGATGATGAGGCCATGGATGGGTTGTCGGAGCTAGCTCCGATGATATGGACAGTCAACCTGCCTCTGATACCACTAATAGAAAAAGTAACACAAGCTTTTGTTTTTAATGGAGTTTTTACTCTGCTTTTCATTTTCATAATAGGAACGTTGATACAGAGCTCTTTAAATAGAGCGGATTACATTAACTGCTAAGCTTTAATAAAGTAGTTAACAAAAGAGAAGATGGATGGTAACAGCTTAGCATTAATTAGCACTTCTAATTATTAATCTTGGACGGTGCAGATTTTATCTCTTTTAACAAAGCCTTAGGCTCTGTTTGGCGCGGCTGTGGCGGTCGTGAACGGAGTGGTTATGAACCATCATTCGCGCCCGACCTCACCTAAGGAACTTCATCCACTTTTATCTTCAAAACTAGCTTTCTTTTCTTGGTGGAAGTCATAATCATTGTCATGCCAAACCTACATTCTATGGCAGTGGCGTTTTTGTCTAAACTCACGAGAATAAGATTTTTAACATGGTCATATCATTGTGGTTAAAATTAGGCATACGACTTCATTTTTGGTTATCTGTGGTTCCAACAAAGGTTATCCAAACGGATAAAAAAACTTTTGTCGCGTTTTTTTCTTTCTTTCAAAACCGCAGCAGAGAAAAACATGAAAACAAACAAAGCCTTAACCTTATCAAATAACAATTCATTGCTTGCTTATATCTTGGACTACAGTTTTTTGGGTAGTAACTATGTACTCATATTTGAATATAAAAGATTTTTGGGTAGTAAGATTCTCTTGAGGTTTAATATTACAGTCAATATAACATTATCTAAAGCACATAGAAATTTAAAATCATATTTTTCCATATTGTATAACAACAAAGGATTTACGTGATCCCAGACGTATTCAATTATAATCTATTGCACAATGGTGGGGGATATAATATATTATGGTTCAGTATTGAGGGGCTACAAATCTATTATGGTTCAGTATTCGGATATATATACTAAATTTGTTATGCGAATTGTTTAAAAGTTCACATTTTGTGTGTGTTTAAGGCCAAGATATTTGACGCAGTGAGTGCTTTAAATATATGGGATCGATAGTTCAAAAGGATGGTGTAGATAAAGATGTGATACATAGAATACAAACAGATTGGTTGAAGTGGAGAGGCGGCATGGATGCTCTACGGTTCTGAGTGGGCAGTAAATTGTGTACATGAGCAAAAAATGAAAGTTGCGGAGATGAGAATGTTTAGGTGGATGTGTGGACACACGAGACTGAATAAAATTAGGAATGAATGTGTTACCTTCTCAAAATGAAGAGCTCGGCTAGGGAAGGGAGAGCCGGCCATTAGAGAGAGAGAGAGAGATTTAGGGTTAGAGGGGGGCGAAAGATGAGGGAGCAGCCCTCATGCACTTGATTGATCCAAAGATGAAAACCCCAAGCCAAAGTTTACCCCCTTATAGTGAGGGGTCAATTACAACATTAAATAAAACTAAATAATAAAACTGAATAGTAAAATTCAGCCTGAACCGCTCAGTTCAGGTTCTCCTGCGCCACGAGCCGCTGAGCCCGAACCGCCCGGTTCGACTGCGCCGCAAGCCGCTTCCGCCCCACCGTCCGGTTTCATGTTTCCTGTGCCTTGAGACACTTCTGGCTCACGCGGCCTTCGCATGTACACTTGTCATGGCGTCCGCTTGCAAATCGGTAACAGAATGTATCAGGGATAAGATAGGAGTGACACAAATTGCAGAGAAGATGTGAGATGCTCGACTAAGATGGTTCAGACACGTACAAAGGAGACCATTAGAGGCACTTGTTAGGCGTTGTGAAAATTTAGTCACTAGACATGTTAAGCGGGGAGGGGTAAACCAATAAAGACTTGGAATGAAATTATAAAGAAATACATGATGTACTCAGGCATTGGTGAGATTATGACTGAAGATAGGGCACAATGGCGACAAAAGATCCATAGAGCCGACCACACTATAGTGGAATAAAGACTTGAGTGTTATTGTTGTTGTTGTTAATTGATCTTTGTGCTATGAGGAAACTCATGCACAGCTAGTTGATGTTAGCTTAGGTTAGAAGTAGGTAGGCCTAAATTAAAATCTTGTTAAATTGAATTGAATCTAACTGAAATAGTCATTACAATATAGTGAGTCAAACCCCAAGAGTCAGTTGTTCCAGGGTTGTTGTTGGGAGGTAGTCAATTTCTGCCCCATGAGGTATTTAAGCTACAGTGATATGTCCTGATTCCAAAATGGCGCCCCCATGAGTAGGGGGGTCAATGACGTACCACCTTCTCCAATTCGATCAATTCTTGCTCGTAAGAGGGTAGCTTCAGGTGATGTTCCTTTGGTGTCTACCATAATCCACTCTTCTTGGGCAGGCTTGTTAGAGGGGTCACAATCACCTCGTAGCCATAGATGAACTTGTGGTAGTAGCCAGACAACCCTAGGAAGCCCGACAACGTCTTTGTTGACTATAACAAATCCACTTCTTTATGACTTTTAGCTTGGCAGGAGAACCCTTATCTTTAGACAATGTGGCCAAGATAGACTCCATATTCTCCTTCAGAAGTACACTCTGAGCACTTGACGAATAACTGGTGGCGGTCAAAGGACCCAACGACTATTCGAACATGGTGGAAGCAGTCAACCAAGGTGGAGCTATAGATTAGCATGTCGTCCTATTGTACAACCTCATATTCGCAGAGTGGGGGTCCTCCCGGCAGGCGCAGGACCAGATGAGTTTTATGAGCTTTTGAGCAGTTCGAGCCCTTGCCCGTGGCCTGGTGGGGCGAGATCGGCCAGTGGCCGGGGGTTTCGCCCCTGCCCGCGGCCTGGCGGGGCGAGACCGGCCAGTGGTCTGGGGTCTCGCCCCTGCCCGCGGCCTGGCGGGGCGAGACCGGCCAGTGGTCGGGGGTCTCGCCCCTGCCCGCGGCCTGGCGGGGCGAGACCGGCCAGTTGCCGGGGGTCTCGCCCCTGCCTGCGGCCTGGCTGGGCGAGACCGGTCAAGGTCGGGGTCTCGCCCTTGCCCGTGTAGTTACCATTTTGCCCTCGAGGGGAATTACCTCTTTGCCCCCCGGTGTGGTTGTTTTCTATTGGCCCGAGGCATATTAGGCGTAGGGGTATTTCTGGCATTTTGGTCCATGGGATTTGGAAAACTATAAATAGACCCTTAGGGGTGCCTTGGAAAGGATCATTTCTTCACTCTCTCTTCATCCTTCAAGACACCCTAGCTCAAGCATTGGCTAGGGAGGGGGAGACCTCAAAGGTCTTCCGGGTGTGAGGTGGGACCTCCGCGCTAGAACCGAGGGTCTGTTTCTAGCTTCTTGATCATTTGGTCTGTGACGTTCTCCTGAGTGTAGTAGGTGCGAGGTCACCACTTTCTAGGGACCCCGAACTCCACAGAGGTCATTTTTGGTTTCAACACTTTTGGTGCGGTGAGCGTGGAGAGTGACCAACACAGAAGATCTCGGGAGAGTGTCATGACTGGAGGTCAGGGAGGTAGTGATGATCTCGACGAGCTCCCCAGCCCAGGACCCTTTGTGGGGAGGCAAGAGTTCATGGCCTCCATCCAGGGCATCATGGAGATGCTACGAAGCATTGCTCCTCAGGGTGGCAGCTCCACCCCAACCCCCCAGGAGCTAGCTCCCCCCACCCCTCACGACGAGTCGACTCCCAGGGGTCTAGGCGAGATGACCCCAGCAAGGGGAGAAGGAAGTGCACCAGAAAGAAGGCCAGGGAAGGAGAGGATGGGAGATGGGGTCGAGCGAGACCTCACCGGCCGGGAGTTGTTCTCCAGCCCGGCGAGTGTCAACCCTCCAGGCGAGCAGGTCGCGCGAGTGGAGGTGGCGAGACCACCCCTTAGGGGGTCACCCTTCAGCGAGCTGATCATCTCAGCTCCAGTTCCCGAGGGGTTCAGAGAGCCAGACATGGCTTACTATACCGGGAAGGATGACCTCGTCCAGCATCTGCAGTGGTTCGAGGATGTCGTCTTCATCAGGCCGATGACGGATGCCTTCAAGTGTCGCCTTTTTGCGATCACGTTGAAGGAGAAGGCAAGAGACTGGTTTCCTCAACTCCCTCCGAGGTCGATCTATGAATTCGAAGACTTGAGTTGGAGCTTTCAGCTCCGCTTCTCCACCTCCAAGATGAGGAAGAGGAGTCTCGAGTCCATCTTCCTGATAAGGCAGGGGGCCGAGGAGTCGCTGGCCCGTTACGTTGACAGGTTCCAAGAGGAGATCCTGGAGGTACAGGAGATGTCAGGGTATGCCCTCCAGATGGCCTTCACGGTGGGGTTGCGCGAGGGGTTCTTCAAGATAAGCCTGACTCGAAAGGCCCCCCTTTCCTTTGAGGAGCTGATGGAAAGGGCGGCCGAGGAGATAGCCATGGAGGCGGCCAACCCGGCATTTGTCAAGAAGTTGGCAAAGCTAACAGAGACGGAGTCAAATGAGCAAGGTGGCTCAAGACATCAGGAAGGAAGAAGAAGGGAGGAGCGGAGAGCTCAGGAAGGTCCAGAGCCAGGTTGAAGGCAACAGGGAGGACCTGCCCAGGGTCCAGGAAGAGCTCTCATCCAGGACGGAGGGAACTACCATGGGGGCCAAGGGAGGTTCAACTTCCAGAGGCAAGCCCCTAGGCAGCTCCTACCCCCACCACAGCAGCGATGGAGATTGGTCGAAGGGAGAGGAGGAACCGCCAGGGAAGGAGAAGGGTCGGGGTAGGGTTACCGTACTGTGACTTCCACCAGGTGGAGGGGCACGCCACAGCTACCTGCCCCGAGTTCCTGGGGAGCGAGAGGCCCTGCCCAGCCACAGCCACCAGTGCGGGTTGAAGAGGTTCTGACCAGAGAAGAGGGGGATGATGTGTGTGAGGACCGGGTCGATGTCGGACCCCGAGGCGGTATAGCCGTGATCCATGGTGGAGTGGGGATCGAGGCCACTCGGAAGGCAAGCCTCCATGTCATGTACCGACGGAGCGTCGCCTCAACATCCCAGACATTGCCTCAGGAGGAGAAGATCACCTTCTCGGTGAAGGACATGCCGGATCATGAGGATCTGTTTTGCGATGCGATGGTCATCCAGACGACCATCGAGGGCTACACCGTCTCCCGGATCTTGGTTGACAACGGGAGCTCCGTCAACGTCGTTTTCAAGAAGTCGTTTGACGAGATGAAGGTAGCGTCAAGGAGGGTGTTGGCCTCAAACGGACTCCTGTTCGGATTTTCAGGAGAGAGGAAGGAGGTCGAAGGTGGAGTAGGACTCCAAGTAAAATTGGGAGGAACCTCAAGGAACTGCCGGTTCGTCATTGTTGAAGCTCCGAGCAGCTACAACGCCATCTTCGGAAGGCCCCTCATCAGCGTCTTCCGTTGTGTGTCGTCTTCTTTCAACCAGTGTCTCAAGTTCAGCTCAAGAGGGATCCAGGTCAGAATCAAGGGAGACCCCAGGTTGGCAAGACAGTGCTACGTCACGGCCGTCAACACCATCTCTTGATTGGCCAAGGCAGAGGAGATGGAGAAGGTCATGGAGAGCTTGAGCAATATGGAAGTGTCTGAGGAGAAGGAAGCGGAAGACGGCCATCATGCCCAGGCCTCCTGAGGGTGCCTCGCCTTGCGGAAGTTTTTTCCTTTTTCTTGTTTTGTAACAAGTGCTACCCCTGACCAGCTGAATCAGAGGACCATGTAACTCATATTTTCCACGTTTGAGGATGTAGGATTTGGTAAGGTTTGATTGAGATGCCTAGTCCTTTTGCTCTGAGACGGTCCCGCTGCTCAGGCTCTCACTAGCTAGGCAGGGTCGTTGGTACCTCTCGTAGATGCCTAGATGTCTCACCTCGAGATGAATTCCGCTGTCAGACTCTCATCTAGCTGGCAGGGCAGGTTGATCTCTCGGAGGGTGGGGTCGGTCTCACCTCGAGATGGATTCCGCTGTCAGGCTCTCACTAGCTGGCAGGGCAGGTTGATCTCTCGGAGGGTGGGGTAGGTCTCACCTCGAGATGGATTCCGCTGTCAGGCTCCCACTAGCTGGCAGGGCAGGTTGATCTCTCGGAGGGTGGAGAGGTCTCACCTCGAGATAGATTTCGCTGTCAGGCTCTCACTAGCTGGCAGGGCAGGTTGATCTCTCGAAGGGTGGGGTAGGTCTCACCTCGAGATGGATTCCGCTGTCAGGCTCTCACTAGCTAGCAGGGCAGGTTGATCTCTCGGAGGGTGGGGTAGGTCTCACCTCGAGATGGATTCCGCTGCCAGGCTCTCACTAGCTGGCAGGGCAGGTTGATCTCTCGGAGGGTGGGTAGGTCCCACTTCGAGATGTTTTCCGCTGACAGGCTCTCCCTAGCTGGCAGGGCAGACGTGCCTCTCGTGGATGCCCAGTGTTTTTTACCCGGAGGGGGTCTCGCCACCCAGGCTCCCATCAGCTGGCATGGCAGGTTGACCCCTCCGGGGGGTGAAGTGTTTTTTACCCGGAGAGGGTCTCGCCACCCAGACTCCCATCAGTTGGCATGGCAGATTGACCGCGCAAGAAACTCACACTCAGCGAATACGTTGGGTTGGATGTTTCTTTCGGAGCTTGTGTTAACCTCGCAAAGAGCGGGGATTGTGTACAACCCCGTATTCGCAGAGTAGGGGTCCTCCCGGCCTGGCGGGGCGATACCGGCCAGTGTCGGGGTCTCTCCCTTGCCCGTGGTGTTACCGTTTTGCCCTCGGGGGGAATTACCTTTTTGCCCCCCCCCCCCCGGTGTGGATGTTTTTTATTGGCCCGAGGCATATTAGACGTAGGGGTATTTCTGACATTTTGGTACACGGGATTTTGAAAACTATAAATAGACCCTTAGGGGTGCCTTGGAAAGGATCACTTCTTCACTCTCTCTTCATCCTTCAAGGCACCCTAGCTCAAGCATTGACTAGGGAGGGGGAGACCTCAAAGGTCTTCCGGTTGTGAGGTGGGACCTCCGCGCTAGAGCCGAGGGTCTGTTTCTAGCTTCTTGATTCTTTGGTCTGTGACGTTCTCCTGAGTGTAGTAGGTGCGATGTCACCCTTTTCTAGGGACCCCGAACTCCACAGAGGTCATTTTTAGCTTCAACACCTATTTTGCTAAAGGCGCGCCTAAGGCTCAATATTCACCAGGCTCAGACGTTTGCTCATTTGTATGTCTTATGTGCGTATTTAAAACATAAAAGTCGCGCTTGAGTGAGATTTTGGTTGTAATGTTTTTCCCAAAAAAATGTAACAACTCAATAATTTTTTATTAATTTGGTGTTTGTGAAAGATAATTATGCGTTGGGACTTAGATATGATGCAAGTGAGCACATTAATTCTATTTTTAAAAAATATAAACAATAGTAATGAATGATTAATTATTAGAATAGATGAAGAATTTGATTGAGAAGATGAAATTATGTTTGATGCTGATTATTTGAAATGAATGTAGTTATTTCTTGCCTTCGTCAGGCGCACACCTGCAACTTGAGCCTTGCGTCTAGGCTCCAATATCTCTTTGCGCCTTGATGTGTCTTGCGCCTTTAATAACTAAGACAATATTGTAAACTACCAGATCCAAGTCTTTAACGTAGAAATCATGACGTAGAAATTAGTTGCAAGTAGGCATAATGAGGTCATTAGGGTTTAATTTTGTAACATTGTATATTTGTATTTAAAACCGTCGGATCCCATAGTGTCATAATTTTAAAATTATGAAATAAGATGTGCAAGAGAAATATTAAAAAAATTATAATTTGAACCCTTGGATTTTGTCATTTATCTAAATTTCATCTAATTTTCAATTGGCCGCATAAGAGCCAATTAGATGAGGCTGGCTTAATTTTGTCTCCTTTTCTAGATATTAGTTCGACTTATGAGCCATTGACCTAGCCAAGCTTGATCCGGTTTGGTTCACCTACAACCCGGCACCATTTGCTAACTAGCTTCTCTTCTCTTCACTCTCTTGGCCTTTGATCTTCTCTCCTCACTCCGTTTTTGAAGCTGAAAATCTCAAGGTGGCAGCTCCCATAGAAAAATAGCTTTGCTTTTAAATGATCCCACATGCTTTATTCTAATCGACAATCTAGTTAATCGACTCAAGTCTCTTTTTTTCTTCACCTTGAAATAAAGAACGGGATATATGCGGCCTTAGTTGAAGGAAAAAAGAGCATGGATTACGAAGGGAGGATTGAAACCTTAGAGATGAGAGAGAAGGCTATAGATAACTTGTTGATCAGGCAAGTTGTTCCTTTTCCCCTATACATTTCAACCCTTTTACAAATAACCTTTTACTTTCCCCAAAAAATTGGAGCATACATCTCGCAGACGTCAACCTTGGACGGAAATCAGAGGTACGACGGATGTTGCGGAAATTTGGTGAGATTGTTGATGACCTTAGGAGTGGCATACATGTTGGAGCTGAATTTCTTGGAACTTGATGTCTCTAATAAAGTGATAGTCAACTCTAATTCATTCATGAAACACATGACTTTCAACTATATGAATAGCAATTTAGGTGTCACAATGAAGGGTCGTAGGAGAAGAAAATATATCAAAATCGACTAAGGTTCCGTTTGGGAGGACTTATTTTCACTGATCAAGCGGTTACGACCGCATGAACCAGACCTTAATTAAGATCTGGTTCATGCGGTCGTAACCGCTTGACCGGTGAAAATAAGTCTCCCCAAACAGAGCCTAAGAGACTTTCAAGCCATGTTAGCTTAGAAATAGTGGCAAGTGGGCCGTCCGCAAAGCAATGGTCACGGCTTCTTGTTGAGCTATCAAATCAATAGTCAAGGAATGATGTGGGATTTAAGCATCCAAGATCCACCTCCCTTAGTTCCACCACCAAAATCAAATCCTCCAACACACCGCCTCTCCCACCAACATTACACCAATCACCACCACTACAGCTTTTTGTTTTCGCTGCAAACAACTCTACTCCCAACTCACTAATATTGTCATAAAGAACTACGCTTGTTGTTCGAGACCGAAGACGGCGATTTTACTGTTGCTGAATTTGAGGTCATGGAGCTCCAAGATGCCACCATTGCTACTCAATCTCGGGTACAAGGACAAAGTATTGATAGATGACTATCCCAAGCTAATGTGTAGCCGTATTACTCTTATTATCTTTGAAGTCTTGGTTTAGATTACTCTTAGTAAGTATTGATATGTTGTGTCTGCTTCAATGCAAAAGTTCTCTCTTTGTCAAGCTTACAAATTCCAATTGTCTTAAGAGTTCGAGGGGGCATACTACAATATTCAAAATTACTGTGCAAAATTCCAATGGTCTTTAGAGTTTGAGGGGGGCATGCTAGAAAAATACAATAAAACTACTGTGCAAAATTCTCAATTGGGGCATCAACGCAGGTGGATCCAGAACTTAATCTTGTGAAAGGACGGGGAGGAGCTCTTCTGCGCGAGAAGATGGTCGAAGCGGCATCCGACAAGTTTGTTGTCGTCGTGGACGACACAAAACTTGTGACGGGTTTGGGTGGCAGCGGGCTAGCGATGCCGGTGGAAGTCGTGCAGTTCTGCTGGAAGTATAATCAGACCCGGCTGCAGGAATTGTTTGTGGAAGAGGGATGCGAGGCGAAGATAAGATTGGATGCGGACGGAAAACCTTACGTCACTGACAACTCAAACTATATCATTGATCTCTACTTCAAGACGCCGATTGCGGATGCAAGTGCCGCGGGAAAGGAGATATCATCGTTTGAAGGCGTGGTGGAGCACGGGCTGTTCCTCGACATGGCCACTGCTGTTATTATTGCGGGAAAAGAAGGGGTTAGCATCAAGACTAAGTGAGCCATTGAACTGGTAAATGTATGACTGGTAGTTCCAACTCAAGCTGCCTTATTTCTGATTATAATTCTGAATTTGCGCCTCATGATGTAATCATTCGGGCGTTGCGGATTTACAATTCGGATGCGTCTTTTTTGTTTGAGTTGACACTCCTCGGATTCCTCGAGTAATGGCAGAACAATTGTATTCAAAATGAGTCTGATTCTGTTCACATTTTCTTTTTCATGTCGAACTTCTGCTGTTCATTTCTCAATCTACTTTCTTGTTTTTCCCAGGTTTGCTTCTCTGTTATGTTATGATCTTAGAGGCAAGGAAGGCATGCAAGTCATCCTCTTTCATGGACATTGAAACATATCCATGTGTGTTTTTTATTTATTTTAGAAGCCGAAGGGAGCGGATTCGCGAAATCATGACAGGAATAATAGAGCGAATATTGAGCAGGGAGAGAAGAGAGGAGTGGTTGAGGTAGAGAGAGAGACTTGAGGGAAAATTAATGCACGATTTTAGTTAGGGTCCACTCGTTTGGACGGAATTGGAGACCTTTGCTTCTATTTTATGTTATGATCTTAGAGGCAAGGAAATGCAGGCAACTCATCCTATTTCATGAACATTGAAACATGTCCATGTGAATTCGTGAGATCAAGATGGGAATAATAGAACGAATATTGAGTAGGGAAGAGCATAGGTTGAGAGAGACGGAGAGAGATTTGGGGGAAGATCTAAGGGAGAAAAGCGGACTGGTTGAGGCACAAGAGAGAGAGGCTTGAGGGAAGATTAATGCTCAATGAATTGGAGACCTAGAATTAGAATTGGAGCTATTTTCAATTGACTTTAATTTCAATTCCAATTCCGTCAAGTCGAAGAAGACTATGGTTCCATTTGGGAGGTCGGTGACATTTCGGTGAGGTTGCCGATGCCACCGGTGGGAGGGAGTTGGGTTAGGAGACGGAGAAATTTCTCCTTTCGTTGGGGCGGTGGGGAAGGTGGAAAAACAAACAGATTCAACAACGGCAGTGTCGTTCGCTCCAATCGCTAAACCGAAAGCCCAACACCGCCCCCAAACAGAGCCTAAATTGTTTTTGAAGACATTTTTGAAGAGATCAATGATTTCCATGAGCAACCAAATAAATATTTAATTTATATGATGTAATGGGTGCATAATCATAGATTTAAATGGCTAGATGACTGCATCATAAGTTTAATGCCCTAAAAATCTATGATTGGTAAAGTGTCCTAATCATAATAACCCAAGAATGGGGAGCCTTGGGCATACCATGGGCCGCCCATGTGACTGTTTTGGATAAAGGCCCGACCGATCATGATCGTGCTGATGGGGGCCCAGATAGCCACCCTAACAAAATATTGACAGCCATCAACTTATGATGGCTGGGCCTTAAATGTCCAATGGATTGGTGCCTTCACGGTCATGAACGCAGTGGCTACAAACTGTCATTTGTGAAAGCCCAACCTTATCTAAGGATCTCATATCCATTTTTATGTTCACAATTATTTCTTTTTTAGTGGTGATCACATTCATAAGAATGGAGATGCAGAACATACATAAACTAAACTAACAAATTGTGGTTAGATCTCATTGGTTTATAAACAATTGAAAAATTAAGGCATTTTTCTCCAAACTCATTGGAGCAAAAATGTTGGCCAAAACCAAGCCTAATTGGGTGAAAAGTCCTCTTCTTTTTCCTCCTATGCCGATTGGAAGAACAATGCATGTCGAAAAACTTAAGATAGAAAAATGATTTCGTTGCAGACCACTTTGGCCTTTCCTCCTTTGCATTCTTTCCAATCGGATTGGTAGCTCTCTTGATCTAATTACTGGGCACCGGAGAAGAAGGCAAGCCGCAGTAATTTCAGGGCAACAAACAATAGATCCGGTGCCAGCGATCTTCACCGACACCGGATTTGTCACCGACGACGACGACAGAAAAAAAAAGCAACGGCTCGGTCGCCGGCACCGGAGAAGAAGGCAAGCATCAATAGTTTTGCAGGGCAACAACCGACAGATCCGGTTCCGACGATCTTCACCGGCACCGGATCTGTTGCCGGAGATGGAGAGAAAAGGGGTTGTTACTGTTGGGAAAAATAACACGATCCCGACCAGGGCACCTGTAGTGGATTTACAAGCAAGACAAACACAAGCACAACAATAATAAAGTGACAACAATTTTTAACGTGGAAACCCAATAGGGTGAAAACCACGGGACTATCAGCGTCCACCCTTGAAAGCCTCCACTATAAGGCGTGAAAAAATCACGCACAACAAATTACAAGGCTTTCACCACCGCCACAAACACAAGGCACAATTTCCACCACCGATCCACAACGGATCACCACCACCTACACAAGGTACCAATTCCACAAAGGAATACAAAAATCTCACCTTGCTGCAAAAGCATAAATCTCTTCTCTCACAACCACACAAGGATTGACAAGGGAAAAACAAGCGAGAAAACAAGAAACCATTACCCAACGGATTGAAAAATCCGTTCCGAATGCCGCAAAGGAGAAAGGCTGCACAAAGCCCCTTCTTCTTTAGAATCCAACGATCCGATCTTCGATACTCTTCTCCAAGATCTTCTCTTGATCTTCCTCCACTCAAATCTCTCTTGGAATGAATGTCTTTGGCCTTGGAATTGGCTTCCATTTATAGGCCCCAAAGAAATGCTACCTAACTCCAAAACTGGTGGTAGGTGTTACCTAACACCTAATTTGGTGGTAGGTGCTACCTAATTTGGTGGTAGGTGCCACCTAACTCCGAATTGTGCTCATTTCAGCTCGTTTATGGAGCGCTGCTCGACGAACCCTGAGCCCAGGCAGCTCCAACATCGCTCCGGCCTCCAAACATAAACTTGTAACATCACGAGCAGCTACAAGCGTGCCCGGTGGTTTTTACCGACTCGTATGGGAACCACACCCTAACAAACTCCCCCTTCACATCGAGTCGGGAGAAACCGCCATCCCGGCGATTCTCACACATGTCTCAAACTTCCCTCGGGTCACTATCTTGGTCAGCATGTCCGCCCCATTATCATCGGTGTGAACCTTTAGTAGCTCGAGCTCCTTCTCCACAACATCACGTATCCAATGATACCGTGTGTCGATGTGTTTCGACCTCGAATGGAACATGGAGTTCTTTCCCAAGTGGATGGCACTCTGGCTGTCACACAACAACATATAACGATCCTGAGTGAAACCAAGTTCTCTGACAAACCTCTTCATCCAGAGCAACTCCTTTCCTGCCTTAGTTACAGCAATGAACTCAGCCTCTGTTGTTGACAGTGCTACACACTTCTGCAGTCTCGATGCCCACGAAACTGCTCCCCCTGCAAATAACATCAGGTACCCGGACGTAGATTTTCTAGAGTCCAGATCTTTGGCCATATCAGCATCAGTATAGCCCAGAAGCTCGGGCTTACTGCCTCCAAATCTCAAACTCAGATTTGTCGTCCCCAGCAGGTACCTCAGAATCCACTTCACCGCGCTCCAGTGTTCTTTCCCAGGGTTGGAGAGAAACCTGCTCACAATACCAATAGCATGAGCAATGTCTGGGCGCGTGCACACCATAGCATACATAAGGCTTCCCACTGCAGACGCATAAGGCACCTTCTGCATAGCCTCTTTCTCCTCCGGTGTGCTGGGGCATTGATCAGCGGTCAACTTGAAGTGAGCTGCAAGTGGCGTGCTCACCTTCTTCGCCTGATCCATAGAAAAACGTTGCAACACTTTGCGGATATACCGCTCCTGGGATAACCAAATGAATCTGGTGCCCCTGTCCCTGCGAATATGCATCCCCAGAATAGTCTTTGCGGGACCCAGATCCTTCATCTCAAACTTCGAACTCAACTGCCGCTTCAATTCAGTAATGCGCGCAGTGTTCTTCCCGATGATAAGCATGTCGTCGACATAAAGTAGCAGAATGACGAAGTCTTCAGGAGCACACTGCTTCACAAATACGCAGTGGTCTAGGGTGGTTTTTGTGAAGTCGATCTCCCCCATAAAAGTCTCGAACTTCCGATACCATTGTCGCGGGGCCTGTTTCAACCCGTACAGACTTTTCTGCAAGCGGCATACATATCCTTCTTTACCCCTGATACAGTAGCCATCAGGCTGCTCCATGTACAGCTCCTCTTCAAGATCGCCATGTAGAAAAGCGGTCTTCATGTCCATCTGCTCCACCTCCAAGTCTAGCCTCGCAGCGAGGCCTAGCACAACTCGAATGGAGGACATTTTCACTACGGGCGAAAATATCTCATCAAAATCAATGCCCTGTCTCTGTGCAAATCTCTTTACTACCAACCTGGCTTTGTAACGAGGAGGTGTAGGAGAAGCACCCTCCTTCAACCTGAAGATCCACCTGTTCTTCAAGGCCTTCTTGCCCTTCGGCAACCGCACCAGGTCGTAGGTATGATTTGTCCGCAGCGATTGCATCTCCTCTTGCATCGCTGCCATCCAGTGGTGTCTATCCGTGCTCTCTACTGCTTCAGAATAGCTCTCCGGCTCCCCTGCATCAGTTAGTAGAACAAACTCTGACGCAGAATATCTGGCGGGCGGATGCCTAGCTCGATCTGATCTCCTCAACACAGGCTCAGGAGCTGGTGCAGGCTCCTCGTCTGCAACCTCCTCAGCAGCTCCTGGCTCCTCAACATCATCTTCAGCACCCTGTGCTGGAACTGGCTCCACAGTCTCCTCAACGTGGTCATCACTACCAATAGGCAACTCAGCAGAACGTGAGTCACTCCCAGACTCACCTTTTTTCTCCAGATCACCTCCAGTTTGCTCCTCGCAGAACACTGCATCTCGACTCCGCACTAACTTCTTCGCCACCGGATCAAAGAATTTGTATCTGAGCTCACCATTATGACCATAGCCCAAGAAAATGCACTTCCGGGTCTTCGATTCCAACTTCGATCATTCGTCCTTGGGAATGTGGACGAAGGCCATGCAGCCAAAGACCCGCAAATGACTATAGGACGGGTCCTTCCCATACCAGACTCGATCCGGAACATCCTCATCCAAAGGATAGCTCGGCGAGAGGTTTATGACATGCGTCGTAGTCAAAAGAGCCTCACCCCAAAACATCTCTGGCAGCTTGGACTCAGAAAGCATGCATCGCACCCTCTCCATCAATGTCCGGTTCATCCTTTCAGCAACACCATTCAGCTGTGGTGTTTTGGGGGGGGTCTTCTCATGACGAATCCCGTGGTCCTTGCAATACTCATCAAATGGACACACGTACTCTCCCCCATTGTCAGAACGGATACACAGCAGCTTCTTTCCAGATTGGCGTTCCATCTCAGCATGGAACCTTCTGAAGGTTTCAAGTACCTGGTCTTTGGTCTTCAACGGATAGACCCATACCTTCCTCGACCAGTCATCAATAAAGGTCACAAAATACTGAGCTTCCCCTCGCGTTGGGACCTTCATAGGCCCGCAGACGTCTGTGTGTACGAGCTCCAATGGCTCAGATCTCCTGGTGGACTGATGACGACGGAATGAAACCCGATTTTGCTTCCCCGCCATACAGTGCTCACACCTCTCCAAGTGATCGGCCGATAGGTCACTGAGTAGCTTCTTCTTCTGTAGGCAGTCCAAGCCCTTCTGGCTAATATGAGACAGTCTCCTGCGCCACAGGGAAATGGATCTCTCATCTCTCACGGAGTTCGCCTGTGGATCTTCAGGCCTCCCCTCCATGTAATAAAGGCTGGACTCCCTATAGCCCTTGGCCATAACCAGCGATCCTCGAACTAGCTTCCAGAAATCACCACCAAAGAAACTTACATGTCCTTCATCTCCAAGCTTCCCCACGGAAAGTAGGTTGAAACGAATATCGGGCACGTGTCGCACGTGTCGCACGTCCCGCAAAATCAGCAACACTCCAGTGCTCGTCTTCAGATGCACGTCTCCACGTCCCAGCACCTTGGACGTATTCCCGTTGCCCATTCGTAACACTCCGCATTCATGGGTGGTGTACGTGGCAAATAGCTCCCGATTGTGGGAGACGTGCGCAGAAGCACCTGAATCTACAATCCATCTCCTGTCGTCACAGGAGAGCATTGCCGTGATTTCATCACCGACAATGACAACATCGTCCTCATCACTGGAGACAACCGCAGCAGTGTGGCTCTCCTCCTTGGCCTCAGTCTCCACACCCTTCTTCTGCTCATTCTTCCAGGCATAGAAGAACTTCTTGATGTGTCCCTTCTTGTGGCAGAAATGACACTTCACGTTCTGATATCGTGAACGTGACTTCCCTCTGCTCTGGCTTCTTTCCTCCTTCCGTCCTCGACTCTTGCTCCTGCCTCTCCCCCTGGATTCCGTAAACAGAACATCAGCTCGTGATGAAGAGCCTGACGTCCCTTGAGACTTCCGTCTCACCTCTTCGTTCAAGATCTCACTCTTGGCGATCTCCATGGTGATAATCCTCTGGGGTGAAGAATTGATCAGTGCAATCCTGACCATCTCCCAAGAGTCCGGAAGGGACTTCAACAGCCACAGCGTATTGACCTCATCCTCAAATGTCACCTTCATCGCCGTCAACTGATCAATGATTCCTTGGAACTCATTGACATGATCCATGATCGGTGAGCCTTCCCGGTAGCGGAACTCTCCAAGCTTCGTCAGCAAAGCCAGCTTGTTGATGTCAGTGCTCTTGGCATACAACGTTTCCAGAGTTCTCCACAGCTCCTTCGCATCTGTGATGCTAGCCACGTGGTTGTAGACGTTCGGCTCCACGAACCGTCTAATGAAACCACAGAGCTTTCGGTGCTCCACCTGCCATTTAGCCGGATCCATATCCTTCGGCATCTCTTCGAAGATAGGGGCATGTCAGCCCTTGACGTAGATGAGATCCTCCATAAGCAAGTGTCACTGATGATAATTTGCTCCATTCAACTTGACCATCTGTTCTGAAGTCAATTCCATCTTGCTAAACCAACTGGTCGGACTGACCATAGTTCTCTAAGCGCGACTCTCTCACGATAAGTCACTGAAGAGGATAGCCAGAGGACCAATGGTCGTAAACTACCGCACTCAATGCCAAACCTGAGAATACAATCGCCTCGTCTCGAAATCACAAAAGGTCAGCACAGTATCGGCCCTGTTCTGACTACTGACCAGCAACCTGCCTCTGATACCACTTGTTGGGAAAAATAGCACGATCCCGACCAGGGCACCTGTAGTGGATTTACAAGCAAGACAAATACAAGCACAGCAATAATAAAGTGACACAACAATTTTTAACGTGGAAACCCAATAAGGTGAAAACCACGGGACTATCAGCGTCCACCCTTGAAAGCATCCACTATAAGGCGTGAAAAAATCACGCACAACAAATTACAGGGCTTTCACCACCGCCACATACACAAGGCACAATTTCCACCACCGATCCACAACGGATCACCACCACCTACACAAGGTACCAGTTCCACAAAGGAATACAAAAATCTCACCTTGCTGCAAAAGCATAAATCTCTTCTCTCACAACCACACAAGGATTGACAAGGGGAAAACAAGCGAGAAAACAAGAAACCATTACCCAACGGATTGAAAAATCCGTTCCGAATGCCGCAAAGGAGAAAGGCTACACAAAGCCCCTTCTTCTTTAGAATCCGACGATCCGATCTTCGATACTCTTCTCCAAGATCTTCTCTTGATCTTCCTCCACTCAAATCTCTCTTGGAATGAATGTCTTTGGCCTTGGAATTGGCTTCCATTTATAGGCCCCAAAGAAATGCTACCTAACTCCAAAACTGGTGGTAGGTGTTACCTAACACCTAATTTGGTGGTAGGTGCTACCTAATTTGGTGGTAGGTGCCACCTAACTCCGAATTGTGCTCATTTCAGCTCGTTTATGGAGCGCTGCTCAACGAACCCTGAGCCCAGGCAGCTCCAACATCGCTCCGGCCTCCAAACATAAACTTGTAACATCACGAGCAGCTACAAGCGTGCCCGGTGGTTTTTACCGACTCGTATGGGAACCACACCCTAACAGTTACCTGGCGGGGGGAGAGCGGCGTCGAGACCGGAGCTGTCGGAAAGGAGGCTGGGTAGGGTTGTGGAGAAAGCTCTGATACAATGCTTTTACTCCCCGTCATTGCATCGACAACGTTCATCCAAACTGTTTAAAAAAAATTCCATCTGGAACGTAAAGGAGAAAAAATGCCCAAACAAACTGACCCAATATTAACGCCACACATTTCAAAAGAACAAATAAAATTACCTCCAATACTCATCTCAGATATTTTATATTATAGAAATTTTGTATGATAACTTCACTATTTATGATAAAATTATATGCATATATCAATATATGTCACCAAACAAGACTTACTTGGTAATTGGGCTTTTGCTATGGCACGATGACGAGGCAAAATTTCCTAAATAGTGTCATACTTTTGGAGGCATGATTAATGTGACAAATTATTAGCCATGGCCATGTTTTATCCATGACTATTTGTCATAATTTTAAAGTGGCAAATATCATTTAATATAAATATACGACAAAGTGGGCGGCCGCTCACACTTGGCCATACGTGGATCTGTTCGTGGGAACACGATCCTTCAATTTTATCGAAGAAAAAGTTCTGATGGGGCATAGAATGAAGTTTGGATCGGGAAGAAGTATATTACAATCTGTTTGGATGGAGCCACGATTTGAGATGAAGATAAACCTCCCTCGGAGTGTTGGAACTAGGTATAAAATAGAGTTTTGAGGGATAAGTGTTTCAAATAGAGGTCATTCAAACGGTCAGAAAAAAAGTGTGCTGGAAAATGAAAAATGTAATGAAGAAAAACACGCAAACAAACAGAGCCTTAGTTTGCTTTGATAATTATTCATATATATAGGGTCATTTACTAGGACCTCCACCTCATCTTTTGCACCACCAGTGACATGGATTTGCCCGGCGTCGACAGTTTAGCCATGGTTCGTGGATCAGTTGGTGATGAGAGCTCGTCTGAGAGCTTTTTATCAAAAAGGTCGGGGGATCAAGCCCCGCCTCAACAACCTATCAGCTTTGTGGCAGAGTCAGCGCTGGGTTGGGGTGTACGGCCCGCTGGTCTGATAAAGTCGGCTTGTGCTGACTCTAGGTGGGCCCCCTGGTGGGACTCCGGGGTGGAAGACAGGTGTAAGGTCTGTCCTGCATCATAAAAGTGTAGGATCAGTTGGTGATAGGAGCCCGCCTGAGAGCTCTTTATCAAGGAGGTCGGGGGATCGAGCCCTGGCCTCAACAACCTATCGGCCCTATGGTGGAGCCGGCGATGGGTTGTGGTGTACGGCCCGCGGGCTTGATAAAGCCGTCTGGTGCTAACTCCAGGTGGGCCCCGTGGTGGGACTCCATGGTGACAGACAGGTGTGACGCTTATCTTGCATCGCAATCCCTCTTGCAATATACAGATGAGACACAGGTATTAAATGGGCATATTTACTAAGTCGGTCGACCACCACAAAAATATCTAGCTTTTACTCCTTGACAATCCCTCTACAAAATCAAAGGAGATATCTTGCCCCACACGTTTGGAATAGGAAAGGGTTGAATATAATCAACCCCTTCTGCCTTACATGTCTGACAAATGCCGCATTTTTGAATATAATCATACACCTCTGCTTTCATACGCTTCCAAACAAACATACTCTTCGTCCCATGGTAGGTTGGTTTAATTCCTAAATGACTGCCTGGAGAACTGTCATGATATAATTTGAGCAATGTCTGCAATCCCAATTACTAGCTTTCCCTTATGCCGCAACATTTTTTTAATTCCACTGATAATTGGGTTTACTGGAAGGATCCTATTTCTTGGCCTCAATGATAGGTTGCACAGTATCATCATTCTCCCACGATGCTTTGCGTGAGCTCAAGATATCAAAAGATACATAGATCATTACTAACAGCTCCCGACCTTCCTCATCCTGATGGGATAGAGCGTTCTCACAGATATTGTCCCCCCCCCCCCCACCCCCCCACCCCCACCCTCTATATTGAATGACAATCAAATCCCAACAATTTTGAAGGATATTTTTGCTGAGTTGGGGTGGCAAGTGTCTGTTCCAAGAAAATTTTCAAGCTCTAGTGATCAATCCTGATCACAATGTTCCAAGAAAATTTTCAAGCTCTAGTGATCAATCCTGATCACAAAATGGTTGCCTATCAGATAATGCTTCCAGTGATGTACTGTCATTACAACCGCCAGAAGCTCTTTCTCATATACTGACAGAAAACTATTCTAAATGCACAAGGCTTTGCTGAAAAAAACTACAGGTTTACCTTCTTGTGAAAGTGCAACACCCACCCCCTTCTCCGACGCATCTATTTCGGCAATAGATTCTTTTTCAAAACCGGAAAGAAGTAAACCAGGAGGGCTCGACATAGCTTCTTTAAGAAGATGAATGCTTCATCAGCTTCAAAGATCCACGTGAACACTTTTTCTACAAGTCAGTGAGGGGACGATCTATAAATCCGTACTCCTTTATGAATCTTCAATGATACGATACCCGTTAAACCCATAAATCCTCTCAACTTTTTTAAGGATGAAGGCACTGGCAAATCCATCTTAGCTTGGGTTTTTGCATGATCCGTCGACACACCTTGGCTGGAAATGATATGCCCTAAACATGACGTAATCCAAAGCTACATTTACTATGTTTCAAATAGAGTCGATGATGACGAAGTACA
The DNA here is from genome assembly GCA_039583875.1 of Platanthera guangdongensis. Taxonomy (NCBI): domain Eukaryota; kingdom Viridiplantae; phylum Streptophyta; class Magnoliopsida; order Asparagales; family Orchidaceae; genus Platanthera; species Platanthera guangdongensis. Next base: position 5,119,960 of record CM077150.1, on the reverse strand, counting down.
TTCAAAGCAAACTGCAGGTGCTTGATATGATCCAACCATGTTCTAATTAACACAAGAATGTCCTCAAAGAATACGAGAATGAATTTATGCAATTGATCTTGGAATATATTATTCATCAGGCTTTGAAAGCGCATTCATTAGACCAAAAAGCATAACAAGAAATTCGAAATGACCCTGATGAATCTTGAAAGTCGTCTTGTGGATATCCTCGTTCGCCATCCGCACCTGATGGTCGCCGAAGATCTAATTTGGAAAAATATGTTGCTCTATCAATTCATCAAGAAGTTTTTCAATTATTGATATAGGAAACTTATCCTTCATTGTATGATTGTTTAAGAGGAGGTAATCGGCACACATTCTCCATGAATCATCTGTCCTCTTCATCAGCACCATCAAAGAGGTAAACGAACTACACGATGGTTGAATAATTCCACAACGAAGTATCTCCTTAATCATAAGCTCAATTTCAGTTTTATGGAGTGGGGGATATCGGTAAGGTCTTATGTTCACCATCACTTTCTCCTCCTTCAAAGGAATTCTATGCTCATGTTGCCACAAAGGAGGTAACCCCTTGGCTCCTCAAATACATCTGCATAGGTGAACAACACATCCCTCAATTCGTGAGACTGTCTCAGTTGACCCATCTTCTTTCAACAGAAACGAACACCCATAATTCCCTCCTTCTATGGAGCTAACCGAACTCATCCTAAGTATTGCAAACCGCCAACATATTCAGTTGACCTACTTTGCCCGACAAATTCTCCGGCCGCTTTTGCTTAATCCAAGTGCCCAACAAATACATAGAACACCTTAAGGACAGCTTTTTCCCTTGTCAAGTGAATTCCATCTTTATATTTTGAAAAACCCCACTTGATAACCCTTAAAGTAATTAACCATTGAATTCCAAACAAGATATCACATCCACCAAGAGGAAGAGCCAACATATCAAAAGCAAAAATGATGCCTTGCATACGCCATCCGAAGTTCACCGCCTTCTGGGAGCTAGATATACTTTTACCATTGGCTATTGAGACACTAAAGGATGGCATACGAGTGAACTTACATTGCAGACGTCTTGCGGCTTCCACATCCAGGAAGTTATGAGTACTTCCTTCATCTAATAACACCAGAATGGATTGACCTTGATAGGATACAGTGACCTTCATCGTATAAAAATGGTTGATGCCTGTGAGAGCATGCATGAAGACTTGAGGCTTATCGTAATTATCCTCCCCATTATCCAATGCCTTCAAGTGTGGGACCCGAACTTATTAGGTATATTCAATACTTTCATATTACGAAGAATAAAATTAATTCTCTCATGATAAAAGTCAAATTCAGTGTCGATTCGACGGCGCACAATTTATTTTTGTAGTTCACAATTTTTGATATATTTTGTAGTCATCTGTACTGTACTCTGGTTGGCAATGATGTAAATTATCCTTACAACAACAACACTCAAGTCTTTATCCCACTATAGTGGGGTCGGCTATATGGATCCTTTGTCGCCATTGTGCCCTATCTTTTGTCATAATCTCACTAATGCCTAAGTACATCATGTCTTTCTTTATAGTTTCATTCCAAGTCTTTATTGGTCTACCTCTCCCTCGTCTAACATGCCTAGTGACTAGACTCTCACAACGCCTAACAGGTATAAATTATCCTTAATGAATAAAAAATATTTAGGCTTCTCTTGGTACCATTCCTTGCATATTAAAACTGTTGTGTTATTTAATTGTGAAAAATCGCTTCGAATAAAGCTTTAAATTGTGGCGGACTTCGGGACGTTACATCAGTCCTCATGGCCTCCTCCACTACCTCTTCCTCCTGATCGGAAATCCATTCCAGAGCATAAGATTTATGTTGCTCTAAACACTTGTGGTCTGGCGTATATTTACTATCGCACCAAAAACAAAGTCTCTTACTACGCTTCTCACCCATCTCTGTGGATGTCAGTCGTGGTGCACCCTTCCGTAATGATGAAGCTGTGGGAATATTGGCCCTACTAGAAGAAGGCATATCTTGACGTTCTAGCTGACTATTCCATGAACCTTTCGCCTCCATCACTATCTAGAAGTCATTTTATGATGCGTGAGCACTAACTGATGCTTTTGGAGACTGGCCAACGAAAAAACATCAGGTAATGATGACTTCGGTTGAAACATCCTTAACGCATACTCGATTTCATCTTTTAATTCTACCAAACAAAAACTGATAGCATAATCATCAAAATTTTGAACCTGATGGAGCAAAGCATTGAACTCATCCAGATATTGTTGCGCCGAATCTCGTTGACGTGAATTCTTTAACTCGCTCATCAGATCATCAAAGAGCGCAGATCTGAAGCGTAAGGACAATGTCTTACAATACTCCTCCCAATTTGGTACCTGACAGGTCAATTTTGCATGCTTATAGACTTGATTTCAACACAATGCTCTTCCCTCCATATGAGTTGCGGCGATTTTAACTTTTAAACCCTCAGTTGTGCCAGCGATCTCGAAGAACTACTCAAATTTGAAGATCAAGTCCATAAGAGGCTCTCCTTCGAAATGAGGAAATTCCAGTCGAGAAAATCTTGTTGCGTGATGATGGAACGTTTGTTGTAAAAAACCTATCCGGCGACAAAGACGCCTTCAGATCTAAGAATATTGAGCATCGATTTGACTTCCTCCAGTGTATGCACCATCGCAACTTGATTTTCCTTCATACTTCCCATCTCCGAGTGTAGATTTTTTCCGTGGGTATTTTCCGTCGGCGCCATACCAACCAAGGACCGGATTATTCTCTGATACCAATGTTAGGTGCTTGATCACAAATCTTGCGGAGAACAATCAAAACACGGTAAAGCAAACAATTATAACTCAAATTCAGTTCAATTATCAAGCAATAGCATCGATTGACATGGAAACAATTCAAAGGTTACCAATCAGTTGAATTGCATGGGGAAAACCCCTAAGAGATGCTCTGAATGAGATGATTCTTTAACACCTCACACGACATAACAGGAAGCACAAACATAACATCTCCCTTCACTAGACAGTTATTTATCGACCCGCAATAGTTGGAAGTGGCCAAATTGCCCCTCGCCCAGATATTTGGACTAAAACTGAAAATAAAGTGACACTGTTTCCCACCCTACGATTGAACCGGTTCACAGGTCAATTTATTGTGGTAATGCAATAGTACCCCTCTCTTCACCATTTCCTTGTCCTGTAGGAATGAAATCTGGATAACGCTGCTTGAGGCTCCATAAATCTTCTCAGATAGCCTCTGATATGAACTAGCAAGAGAAAATGAGGAGAGATGGAGATTCTAGAGAGAAAGAGAGAACTAGGGTTAGGGTTGAGGGAGAGAGAAGAGAAAAAACTGAGAGATCTTCAATAATCCTTCCCAAAGCAGCCCCGGGTTATAAATACCCGGGGAAAGGAGGGGGTCGGCTGCCCCCCCCCCCCCCCCCAAGTGGGGCTGAACCGGAGTGGTTCAGCCCCCTTCTGGCCGATTTAATGAATGGGGGTTGAACCGGATGGTTCAGCCCCGTTGTCTTGCGCGCGCTCCTTGACCCGCCGCGAGTATTTATGCCCCGAGAACCCAAGCGGATGTGGGGGCATAACATTCCCCTCCCCATCAAGCATCAGCTTGTCCTCAAGGTGGAAGTCCGGAAACCGCTCGCGGAAGACCAACAAGTCAACCCAGGAGTTATGCACTGTGTCCATCTGCTTCCATTTGACGAGCACTGCCGGCCGATATTCCGTGCCGGACTTCTTCCATTTGGTGAGCAAAATGGCCTCCGGTGACGGACGCAACTCACCCATGCTGGTCGCCTCGGGAAGTGAAGGGCTGGCCTGAACGGAAGCCCCAAGCTTTCTCTTTAAAACAGATACATGGAATGTCGGGTGGATGCGAGACCCCGCGGGGAGATCCAAGGTGTAGGCCACGGGGCCCACGCGACGAAGAATGCGGAATGGCCCGTAGTAACGTGGGGCGAGTTTCTGATTCGTCCGCCGAGAGACTGACAGCTGGCGGTAAGGTTGGAGCTTGAGGAAAACTTCATCGCCCACGGCAAACTCGCGCTCTGTCCGGTGCTTGTCGGCATGTGCTTTCATGCGGTCCTGCGCGACCCGCAGGTTGTCCCGGAGCAAAGCTAAAGTGCGATCTCTGTCCTGAAGTGTCCGTTCTACAGCTGGAAGAGCGGTGCTAGAGGGTTCATACGAACTCAAAGTAGGAGGAGGACGGCCGTAGACCACCTCGAAGGGGGTGAGCTTGCTGGCTGTGTGGAATGACGTATTGTAACAGTACTCCGCCCAATGCAACCAACGCGTCCACGTGCGCGGCTCGTCCATCACAAAACACCGTAAATAGGTCTCCACCCCCTGTTGAGGACCTCAGTCTGTCCGTCCGTCTAGGGATGGTGGGCGGTGCTCATGCGCAGTGTCGTGCCCTGGAGTCGAAAAAGCTCCCGCCAAAAACTGCTGATAAAGACCGGGTCCCTGTCGGAAATGATGGAGCGTGGGAGGCCATGGAGGCGCACAATCTCTCGCGCAAATAACTCTGCGACTGTCTCCCCCGTGTACGGATGGCTCAACGGAAGGAAATGACCATACTCGGAAAGCTTGTCTACCACAACCAGTATGACGGATTTGCCTTGGGACTTGGGCAATCCGTCAATGAAATCCATGGAAACGGTGTCCCAGACCTGGTTCGGAATCTCGAGCGGTGTAAGAAGCCCCGCAGGTGATGTAGTCTCATACTTCTGCCGCTAACAAATGTCACACTCCCGCACAAATTGTTGGACATCGCGTCGCATCCCCTTCCAGAATACATTTGCTCGGAGCCGCTGAAGCGTTCGTAGAATCCCTGCATGGCCGCCTGTGGGTGAAGCGTGAAACTCCTGCATCATCGCCGTCCGCCACGGCGACGCGGATGGAATGACCACTCTGCCTTGAAAGTACAGCCGCTGACCCAGAAGATGGTAACCCGGCTCTGTAGCTTGACCCTGCTGTAGTGTCTCGATAATGGTGCGTAACTCGGGGTCCTGGAGTACCGCTGCCTGCATCTCGTCCAATGTGGTAACCACTGGTCCCGATACATGAGAGAGAGAGCTCTCAGGGAGGCGGGAGAGAGCATCGGCGATCACATTTTCTCTGCCCTGCTTGTACACAATCTCGTAATCGTACCCCATCAGCTTGGTCAACCACTTCTGCTGCAGTGGAGACGTCAAGCGCTGCTCGAGGAAGTTCTTCAAACTCTGGTGATCCGTACGGACCTGGAAGTGCTGGCCCAAGAGATAGGGTCGCCACATCTCGACTGCATGTATAATAGCCAACATCTCCTTCTCGTACGTGGAAAGCCCCTACGTCCGTGGGGCCAAAGCCTTGCTGAAATAAGCGAGCGGGCGGCCCTCCTGCATCAAGACTGCCCCAAGGCCGACGCCGGAGGCGTCAGTCTCCACCACAAATTCCTTGCTAAAATCCGGTAGCGCCAACACCGGTGTAGTGGTCATGGCCTGCTTTAAGGCCCTGAAGGCCTCGTCCGCCTCAGGGGTCAGGGGTCGAGCAATCTTGCCGTAGTCCTTGACAAAACGGCGGTAGTACCCCGTCAGCCCGAGGAAGCCACGCAAGGCTCGAACCGTCGTGGGCTGGGGCCACGACACCATACTCTCAATCTTTTGTGGGTCTGCCTGGACCCCCCGGGCGGACACGAGGTGCCTCAGGTACTCGACCTGACTCTGGACGAAGGAGCACTTGGACTTTTTGGCGAATAACTGGTTTTCCCGCAGTATAGTAAGGACATGTCGCACGTGCTCCAAATGGTCGTCCCAAGTCCTGCTATAAATTAGTATATCATCAAAAAATACCAGGACATACCGGCGAAGAAGTGGGAGAAAGATCTCGTTCATAACAGCCTGGAAGGTGGAGGGAGCGTTGGCCAACCCAAACGGCATCACCAAGAACTCGTAGTGACCGTCGTGGGTCCGGAACGCCGTCTTGTGGACATCCTCCTCCTTCATCCGAATTTGATGATAACCGGACCGGATATCCAGTTTGGTGAACAAACTCGCTCCATGCAGCTCATCCAGCAACTCCTCAATCATAGGAATGGGAAACTTGTCCTTGATGGTGGAGCTATTCAGCCCCCGGTAATCGACGCAGAAGCGCCAGGAGCCGTCCTTCTTCTTGACCAAGATGATCGGAGAAGAGAACGCGCTGGTGCTGGGCCGAATAATGCCCGTCACTAGCATCTCCCGGACGCTACGTTCGATCTCTGCCTTCTGCACGTACGGGTAGCGGTAGGGTCGTATATTGGTAGGGTCCGTCCCTGTCTTTAACTGTATCTGATGATCCCGGAAGCGTGAGGGAGGCAGAGTGTGCGGCTCCTGAAAGACGTCCTCATACTGGGCTAAAAGAAACTGTATCGGGTCCGGCGCCCTCTGCGTGTCGGCCCCCTCCGCCGTCATCCCGAGTATCACGGCCATCATACTACCCTGCTCCTCCAACCTCTGCAGGCTCCGTAGGGAGATCTCCTTGAGAGGGGAGGATCGGATACCCTGCAAACAGTAATCCGTCCCCTGCTGCGTGAACTCCAGTGTCATGCGGTCCCAGTCCGTAGTCACCCGCCTCAGTTGGCGGAGCCACTGTACCCCCAGCACCATATCAGACCCTTTAATCAGAAGGAGGTAGACGTCGGTGCGGCACACATAACCTGTAAGTTGTATCTCCACGCCCTTCAGTGCCCCTTCGCACCGCAGTTTGCTGCCATCCGCGACCATCACCTGGAACGCCGCGTTCCTGTCAACGGGGTGTCCTGTCCTCAGTGCCACCTCAGGGTTGATGAAATTGTGGGTACTCCCACTATCAATGAGAATGGTGACCCGTTCCTTGCCAATCCTGCCCTTGATCCGCATGGTGGTGGGTGCCAAACACCCCTCCATAGCCTGAATCGAAACACCAAACTCAGTCAGATCCAACTCCTCCTCTGCCTCGAGGCTCGGGTGGTCCTCCTCCTCGTCCTCCTCCCGCAGCATGAAGACCTGCACCTTCTGGCATCGATGCCCCGGTGCGTATTTCTCGTCGCAGTTGAAACACAATCCTTTCTCCTTCCTGGCCTGCAGCTCAGGCCACGTAAGTCGTGTCACCGTCGGCCGCGCTGCCGGTGCCTGTTCCCGTCGGCCCGTTGCAGGGGCGGGTGGAGCCCTTGGTGGGGCTCGAGTTCTTTGGCGGTTGAAGCGCTCCTCCTGGATGCGGGCCAGACTGATAGCATGGCTTAGACTGCGGGGCATATACGCGTGGACCTCATCCCTCAAATGGTCTCGCAGGCCGGATATGAAACAACTGAGGAGCGTCTTCTCCTCCCAATTAACCCGGTTTGCGAGCTTCTCGAAATCCGCTCGGTACTCCATCATTGTGCCCTTCTGACGGAGTTTCTGTAGCGTAACCTCCACATCCTCGTACTCCAACGGTCCGAAACGAGCCACAAACCCTTCCACAAAATTCGCCCATGTTGCGTACCTGTAGGCCCGTATGAACCACTGAGCCCACTGATATGCATCTTCCTCCAGATGGAAAGAAGCAAGCTGCACCCACTGATCATTCGGTATCTCCTGGTAAGTGAAAAATAACTCCGCCTTTTGCACCCATTCCAAGGCATCCCCGCCGTGGAATTTCGGGAAATTCATGCGAGTTCTCTTCGGAGGCATGTAGGGCCGTTGTTGCATATCTCCATGTCTCCCGTTGAACTCCGGTCCATGCTATGGTCGGCCGAATGGGTCGTGGAAATTAGCTCCCCCTTGGCCGCCGCCCCATTGTTGTCCCCCACCGTGAAATCCCTGACGGCGTGGCTGCTCGGCCCATGTCTCGCCGTTTCCAAACCTCATTGGACCTCCCATGTGCTGCGGCGTCGGTAGAAGGCCCGTTCTCCCTCCGAAATTGGCGTCAACAGCCCCCGGTGGTCGCAAGGGAGCCGCTGGTGCCTCCCGGTTTCTCCATAGGTCGGCCCAGGCCCCTTCCTGGGCAGCGGACGGGCCGCCTGCCCCGTTTCCGGCCGGAACGCCCGAAATCGGCGTTGGCTGGCCGATCCAGGCCGCAGGCGGGCGTGCGGCGTAGGCGCCCCCTGGCCGGCTTCCGCCGGTCCCGTCGGCCACGATTGACCAGTCGTGGTAGGCGTGCGGTGCTCCCATCCAGGCGGGGGCCGATCCGGTGCCCGCTGGTTCCGTGCGGCCTGGATCGGTCCCGATTCCGTCGGGACCGAAGTGTCCCGACCCCGCGCTTCCTCCGTTGCCCGTAGATCGGACATTTTGTGGTGCTTCGGCTTCAGAATCGCTTCCTTGAACCGCCTTGCCCTTCAATGATTGCATCAACAGCGCCTTGATCTCATCCATGCGTTCCTCCATGTTTTTTGTGGACGTGTCCAAGCGGCCTTCCATGGCCGTCACCGAATCCGCCAACCCCACGTAGTTCTCCTCTAGGGTAGCCAATCGTGCGGTCTCCGCCTCCGAACGTGTCACCATGGTCGCAGGAAGGATGCTCTGATACCAAATGATATGAACTAGCAAGAGAAAATGAGGAGAGATGGAGATTCTAGAGAGAAAGAGAGAACTAGGGTTAGTGTTGAGGGAGAGAGAAGAGAAAAACCTGAGAGATCTTCAATAATCCTTCCCAAAGCAGCCCCGGGTTATAAATACCCGGGGAAAGGAGGGGGCCGGCTGCCCCCCCCCCCCCAAGTGGGGCTGAACCGGAGTGGTTCAGCCCCCTTCTGGCCGATTTAATGAATGGGGGCTGAACCGAATGGTTCAGCCCCGTTGTCTTGCGCGCGCTCCTTGATCCGCCGCGAGTATTTATGCCCCGAGAACCCAAGCGGATGTGGGGGCATAACAGCCTCTTCATCATTATCCCATTGAACTAACAATCTGGATTCTGAGGGTCCTATTGGAGGCCACGTATCGGAGGGAGGCCTCCTAGCCACGCTCCACAGGAACACCCCACAAATTATTTCAAAGAATGTTGGCAAGTGCTTAGAGGAGGCGTTTACTCCACTTGGCATCTCCAATTGGAATTCCATCTTCTTGGTATCCCACCCAAGCGGGAGGGCCATTCTCAGCCAAATCGAGGAAAGAGTGGGGCTAAAGCCAGAGAACTACTTCCAGGCATGTGCTATCAGAGTACGGTAATATGTCAAGTGTTTGTGTGCAATTTGTTTTGGATGAGATGTGCAAGAAATCTGCAAAAGAAGGCAAAACTACAACCGGGGAGGGCCTCGAATGGGGCGTGCTCTTCGGATTCGGCCCCGGCCTAACTATCGAAACCGTAGTCCTCTGCAGCGTTCCTCTTTAAAATTGTTGGCAAGTTATATATTAGTTGCAATTGATCTGTTGCTTATGCATTGCAATGAGTGAGGCTTGGACACAATTCTTTCCTTCAGACAATTTTTTTTTCCTATACTTCAAAGTTACATATGTAGCCGACTCCACTATAGTGAGATAAATGCTTGAGTGTTGTTGTTTCGAAGTTACGTGTGTGCTTCTTTTACTCTAATCCCAATATCACACACCCTTTATTTGGGGAATAAAATAGGTTATAATTGCCATACTATTTAGTCCAAATTGAGATTTGAGATTCATGGAATTTTGTAAAGGAGTTAACAAAATTAAGATAAATAGTTTTATAGTATTAATCATATATTGAGGGATCAACAAACAGGAAACAAGTAATGATCCGCAGTTGTTCGCCGTCAAAGCTTTAACCGCTACCAACTTCTTCTTCTCGTCCATTATATTAGCTTGTTTTATATTAGATGTGAATCACAGCCTATGATTATTTCATATACGGAATTTTCTTATTGGTTCTAATTATACACTAGCTTTACATAGTTCCATAGTTAAGAATTCACCATTGCGTGACGTCTCCAGTCTCCTCATACACACGAGCAATATGAAACTACCAAAAAAATTTAAAATAATGCATTTCTCACCGACACAGCTAGTTAATGAACTCCCGGATGTTGGGCTTAAATCTAAATCTCATTTTGAGTATGTGTCAATGATGATGTTGAGTAAATGTCACAGATGACTGCCATAAGTCGGTGGCGCCCAGACATATTTGATGTCACCTGACGGCAACGTATTTGATGTTAAAGACAGTCTTAATCTTTTCAACATCCACTTTTGCTTGATCATGAAAATTTTTCTTTTGGAATTGATTTTTGTAGATGATGTAAATCACATTCATTAGACCGTAATGTATAGAAATGATCAAATGATGCAGAACAAACTTTGAATTTAGCTTTCACTTTTTTTGTGTAACAAATTGAGATTTATTAGGCTTATTTTGCACAATTAACTTTGCTCATTTATTAGCAATTATTCATTGCTTATCTTATTGAGAGGAGAAAATTAATTATTATTATTCATCCACACGGGGCTATTTATAGGAGTACAACATAACACGCAGTGACGGATATAAGATGTGGGACAAGAGAAATACAATGGGAAAAATAACATAATCAACACCCCCCTCAAGTTGTGTGTGTGTGATGTCAGACATGCCTAACTCTCCAACAAGTTCAGTAAAAACACTTATACTCGGTCCCTTTGTGAGGATGTCTGTCAATTATTTTTCTGATGGAACAACCAGAGTAACCACAATGCCTATGTCTATATTCTCTTTAATGAAGTGTTTGTCGATCTTGATGTGCTTTGTACTGTTGTGTTGCACTGGGTTGTGAGCAATGTTGATGGCAGCTTTGTTATCACAAGATAGTCTGATAGGCTTGCTTCTCTTAAGACCAAGATCTTTCAGGATGGTTAAGATCCATAGCCCTTCACAGATCTCATGGGTCATAGCCCTGAACTCTGCCTCGGCACTGGATGTAGCAACCACATGTTTTTTGCTTCTCCGGGTAACTAGATTTCCACCCACCATAGTGCAATATCATGACGTGGACCGTCGATCAGAATGAGATCTTGCCCAATCTGCATCAGTGTAAACCTCAATAATCAACTCATTACTTGAGGAAAACAGGATGCCTTTCCCAGGTGAGGAATTGAGGTATCTGAGAACACGATGAATTGCATCAACATGACGAGCCTTTGGAGAGTGCATGAACTGGTTGAGCACCCCCACAGCATAGGAGATATCTCGGCGAGTGTGTGACAAGTAGATCAGTTTTCCTACAAGTCTCTGAAAGCTAGGAATGTCTTCAATCGTTTCACCATCATCTCTCCCAAGTTTGTGGTTAGTTTCAATTGGGGTATCAGTCGGTCTACACCCTCTCATGCCCGAGGCTTCAAGGAGATCAAGTATATATTTTCTCTGTGATATAAAAATCTCATATTTTGACCTTGCAACCTCAGTGCCTAAAAAAATAGTTGAGCTAACCCAAATCTTTCACCTCAAATTATGTCGTCAGTCTCCCTTTCAGAGCTTGGATCTCATCCTGATCATCTCATGTTATTATGATGTCATCCACATACACTATCAGAGCTGTTAACTTCTCTTTGTTGTTTTTTATGAAAAGTGTATGATCTGCATTACTCTGGAGATACACGAAGCCAGTCATGGCTTTGTGGAATCTTCTAAACCAAGCTCCGGGAGATTGTTTCAGGTCATATAGCGCCTTCTTTAGCTTGCGCACTCTCCCCTCTGATCCACTCAGAGAGAGGCCAGGAGGTAGAGCCATATATACCTCTTTTTCAGGTCACCGTGAAGGAACGCATTCCTCACATTTAGTTGGATGAAGTCTCATCCCTTGCAGGCAGCACATGACGGGAGAACCTTTATAGAATTCATCTTGGCAACCAGGACAAAGATTTCCTGATAATCAACTCCCGCCGTCTGAGTATACCCCCTTGCAACCAGCCTTGCCTTGTATCTCTCCACAACACCCAAGGTGTTCTGTTTGACAGAAAACACTCATTTGCATCCAAGAACTTTCTTTCCTTTAGGCAACTGAACCAGGTCTCTGTGCGATTTTTCTCTAGGGCATGCATTTTTTCAAGCATGGTTGATTTCCACCTGTCATCAGAAAGTGCATCTTGCCACGATGGTGGGATAGAAGTAGAGGATAATGAAAAGACAAAAGCTCTATGGGAAGCCGTTAGAGACGAGTAAGAGACAAAATGAGATAAGGGATATTGAGTTGAGGTATCTTCCCTTGGAATAATGGACCCTGAGGACAGGTCAGATGGTTGCGGAGTTCCATTCTATGTGAAGATAGACTTCCCTCTCTTTGATGGTAGCAAGTACCCCCTGACATAGCTTATGATGAACTTCTCTATCTTATTTTTATTTGTATTTTTATATTGCCAAATTTAATCTTACCTCACATGATGTGAAGCCTAGTGAGGGGCACTTTTGTTGTTTTGCTCGGAATCTCGCGACTAGATTTTCTCTAAGTACCGTTGGGCGATTAAGATCCATTATGACCGCCTAGTCGCCAAGCTACAAAGATCTAGGGAGAGCTGATTCAGACTCAAGATTGACCGTCTAGCCACACAGTCAGGTTGTTTTTTCTTTATTTGCACACCATGTATCTCGTCACCGTTGCCCGGTTCTCCTGCACCCCGAGCAGCAGGTAATCTTAATCATGCCCGTTTGGGTAGACCCACCAGCCTATAAATATGGGTAAACAGTGCTTCTTAGAAAGGCGGATTCAAATCCTTAAGCTAGACGTTTGTGGCTGTAATCTCGAATCAAGTGCCTCTGCGGTCTCTTTTTCACCTGGCTCTTCTTTCCTTCTTGGGGTAATCCTTTTTCCAGATCAATAAATAGCCAGCCGCAAGTGGTATTTATCGTGGCGGGTAATTTTTGGTCTTGTCGCTCGGGCGGCCCCCTCGCTCTTTGTGCTCGTCTGGCCCTCAGTAATCGACAGCTTGCAGTCTGCTCTGTCCCTCTAGCTTCCCCCTAGCGTGCCGTTGTGGAGGTGCATTTTCTGCAACAACATTTGGAACTATTATTTTGAACTTCGTCCGCCCGGATATATGCGCTCGGTAAAACCCGATTTCGCCGCTTGCGCTTCAGTTCTCCCCTCTTCCTTTCTCTACCGCGGACGCTCTCTTCCTTTCCCGATGTCAACGTCCACACCGACGACCCGACGCTCTCTTCCATTCTCTCTGTCGACGCCGAAGATGGCACCGACGCACTCTTCCTTTCACTTTGTTGACGCCGACGCCAGCTGTTATCTCACCAGATATCGAAAATCCTTCTCCATTTTTGTATCCTCCTCTTCATTTTCTTTAATGGTCGGTGCTCTTCGCATCTTGCTCTTCATTTTCTCTAACGATTAATGTACCAAAAGCAGGAAAGCAGAGTGTTCTTCCTGGAGATCTTCATATTAGGCTTCATGCGTTTTTAAGTAAAATTTTATTGTTTTTTATATTTTTAATGTTGTTGTTGGTATTTGTTTTATCAATGTATCTAGATCTTCATTATCAGTGTATTGTTTATCTAGATCTTCATTATCAGTGTATCTAGATCTTCATATTAGCTACTGCCACATAGTGTGAAGATCTTCATATTAGGCCACCTGATTGATTGATTTCATTATTTAGTTTTCTATCAGACGTGTACCTGATTTCATTATTTAGTTTTCTTTCAGTGTATCTAGATCTTCATATTAGGCCATCTAGTTGGCTGATTGTTTATTTAAATTTTTTAATGTTGTTGTTGATTTCAGGTGTCCATGTCTTCTTAGCTACCCCTTTGTATTGTATGTGTTCGATAATGTGATTTCATTATTTAGTTTTCTACATAATCAGGTGGCCGCTATGCACTAGATATTAACAAGTATAACTATATAACTAATATCTGTATTTATATATGGCAGACGCTATTGTAGATATCTCCTAACTTGTTCAACATTAAAGAGGATATCTCCTAACTTGCCCATTCCACCCATCACTCCTGTACTCCACGTCAACTTCTATATATTTTATTTTATGATTTTTTCATTGATCCCTTGTAGTGGGAAGACCCAGATAGTAATAAATCTTTATAAATTATAATACTAACATGTTTAATGTTTTTCCTGTAGGAGGAAATTCTTATTGTAAGTTTACAATAAGATAGGTTGCCTCTACTGTATAAAATAGTGAGGAGATTTCTTTTACTTTATATATATTTTATATATACTCCATTTTTTATGCTTTCTTGTTGATTGATTCTTTACTTAAGCTAGAAAAAGAGATATGTTTGGTTCGGACTCAACTTCCAAGCCCACTACCATAAAGTCTCGCAAGAATGATTTGGGTTCAAGAAGTGAGCCGGGGTGGCTCCATGGGATTGAGATTGATAGTAGTACTAAGAAAGTACAGTGCAAATATTATCAGATAATTTGATCTACTGAAATATATTGGTTGAAACATCACTTTGCAAATACTAAATTTAATGTTGAAGCGTGTACAAAAGTATCTGAAGATGTTAGACAATAATTTTTTAGTATTCTTCAGACACATGAAGAGGAAGCTTTGAAGAAAAAAATATTGAGGAAGGGGAGGATGAGGTTGAGATTGGCATGACACAAACTAAAAATTCAAAAGGAAAGGAGCCAGAAAATTTATTTGTTAGAAAATTAAGTCAATCTACAATTTATCATATTTTCAAAAAGGACGCGCGCAAAAAAGCATGTCAACAAATTAGTTGTTTTTTCTATACAAGTGTCATTTTCTTCAACTGTGTCAAAAACCCGGAGTTTATCAGCATGCTTGAAGCAATCAGCCAAGATGACCTCAGAATGAAACCACTTTCCTAAAATAATATTAGAGTAAAATACCTAAAACAAGAAGTTGATAAAACTCTAGAATTACTATAGAAGTACAAGGTAGAATGACAAAAAGTTAGTTGTGCGATTATGAATGATGGATAATCAGATAGGAAACAAAGATCTATATGCAACTTCTTGGTGAATAGTCGCAAAGGCATGGTGTTCTTATCATCGATAGATACTTCAGAAATCTTCAAAACTTCAGATAAAATTTTTGAAATGTTAGATGAAGTTGTGGAGAAGGTTGGGGAAGGAAATGTTGTTCAAGTTGTGACAGATAATGTTTCAAATTACAAGGTTGCTGATCAAATGTTGATGGAGGAGAGAAAATATTTATATTGGACACCGTGTGTTGTACATTATATTGACTTGATTTTAAAAAATTTTAAGAAAAAAATCGATCTTCATAAATTAACAATTGCAAAAAAAACAGCAAGATAACAACATTCATATATTTCATAAGTCTTCTCCACACTTGGTTGCTTGACTTTACGAAGGGAAAAGAGTTAACCAACATATAGTTACTAGATTTGCAACAGCTTACTTGACATTGAGATGCCTTTCTGAAAATAAAGATGGTTTGTTGACGATGTTTACTTTTGTCAAATGGAAGTCCAGTCGATTTGTTGGTTCAAATGAGGGAAAAGTTATTCAAAGAATTGTTTTGAATTCAGGTCAATTTTTGTCTCATGCTACATTATGCTTGAAAGCAACACTTCCGCTCATTAAAGTGCTCAGAATGGTTGATTCAGAGGGTCCTATGATGGAATTCATATATGAGCAATTAGATAAAACAAAGGAGAAAATTCAATTAAATTTTGATAACATTAAGAAAAAGTAAGTAGTTTATATATTTTCATCAATAATTATATAAGTGTTTCTTTTGATTCAAGCACTGTCAAAAAAATAATGATTATTTTGTGTTTTATTATAGATATGAGCCAATATGAGTCATCATTGATGATAGATAGTCAAGCCAACTTCATAGATCATTGCATGTCGCAATTTATTATTTGAATCCTCAATATCGTTACAGCTCATCTTTTAAAGCAAATACGGAAGTAAAAAAATTGGGTTCTATACTTGTCTCCGACAAATGATTTCTAATGAAGATGAAAGAACAAAAATAAACATTCAGATGGATGATTTCAAACAAGCTAGAGGATTATTTAGGTTTAGACTTTGCAAAATCAACTAGAACCAAAAGAACTTGGTGCACCCCCTGCCACATCAGTTATTGCATGACGTCACTAGGTGTCGCTTATTTTATTTATGCATCTTTTTGTACTTCTTTGTTGCACTTTTGTTTTGTTGTTGCCTCTTCGGGTTGACCGTCCGATGAGACCCTGAATAAATAGGTGTGGTACTTTTAGTCGCTAGGACGTCACGAGCAAGCTCAAAATTATTTAACATGTGTAAATTTAAAATTAAAATTAATGAGAAATCATTTGAAAATGAGATTATGGAAATAAATATTTGAGAAAAGAAAAAACAATCTTCTCGTAGCCGGCCAAATAAAAATTGGAAACATATCTTTGGCCCTTTGGAAATATTTAATCTGGCTAGCCATCAATCCCTTGTTTGGAAAGAAAATAATAATAAAAAAAGAGATTGTTTTCCTTTAAATAAGAGGTACTGCTGCAGAGGATGTACCGGTAAGTAAAGTAGAGGAAGACGACCACTGTCGTTTCCCCTCTGCAGTGCCGGCAAGCCCTCCCCCGTGAACTCACTTCCCCGCCAAAGCCGACAACACCGATGCCAGGAGTTGCCCCCGCGTGCAAAACTTCCGCCGTTCCCGTTCAAGCCCGATTGCCGATCAATCCTGTCCCAACTGGAGGAAAGAACCCAACCCGTCGTCGACTTCAACTCCTTTTCTGGTGGGCCGCCTCTCCTTGACTTCAACCGCCAACACCGTCCAGGGTTTCGCCGTCAACCCGGAATTATTTTTTGGCGAGCTCCTGCGAGGCGGCGACGGCCGCTTCTGCCGTTGTTGTTTTTGCGCAACCTGTCAAATAACCGCTTCTTACGAATGGATTTACAGCCCAACGGCTCCAGTTAACAGTGGCCCAGATTTGGGTTTGATTCGACCCGCAGATTTGACTTGGCGGAGTGTGCTGTGGTAACAACGTGCAATTTTCGCTCGTTTTTTTAAAATTAAATTTATGCATCAGCTAAATAATTAAAAAGCTTGCCGAACGTTCTAACCACTATCGTCTCCGTCTATTTCATACATTAATGTTTGTGTAACGTGCTTGTGATCGTGCAAATCCCGCGACGGTTCAAACTGATAGGCGTCAATGAACTCTTTCTGAATAGCTAACACCGGTTTTGTTGAAGTTTGTCATTAAAAACGGTTTTACGCGCAAACGCCTCGACTCGGCCGCTCGGCCCTCTTTTCAAAACTAAAAAAAATCCTCTTAATTTTTAGAAACACTAATTTTATTGCTATAAAATATTTAATATCTTGAAACCCTAATTTGGGCCTACATCAGAATTTCAAGTTAAACATATTTGTTTAATGTTAATTCCAATTATTAAGCAATAAATATGTTATCATATTAAGTAATTAGTGTATTGTTATTTACAATTGACTGGTGAGATTCCTACGGAGGTAACTGACCGAAATTGAAAAGATTTGCAATTCGGCTTCTAAGTTTGGCAAATAGCTCTTCTGGATGTGAACGCAACTGGTGTGTCTTTGAGATGATGAGATTTATTGCAGGAAAATATCCTAACACGAAACATTGATTATTTGATTGACTTCATTTTCATTAATGCATGAGTATTTTTATAATTTTTATTTTATCAAAATATGTGCATTCGAAAAGAAAAAATTGACTGCATCAAACGAAAATTAATGATCTAGTGTTTGTGATGTACAATATAAAGTTAATGAAATGATAGGATAGAAGAGATATACAGCTAAATGAGAAGTTTTAAAATTTTGAGGATATTCCTCCAGATGATGAATGGATCACTGAGAAGGAATATGTTGTTCTTTCCCGTAAGGGCATTTGGTTGGAGATTCCTCAAGTAGATATGCCCAAGAAACCTATAGTGATGATAATGCACAAAGGAATGTTGAAGAATCCGTTGCAGTAGTAACTGAAGAATATAAGTTTGATATTATTTCATTTGAAAATGCAAAATTATTCAACTTTATTATGTATTGTAATTATGGCATTTTTATTTTAAGTGGAGTATATGATCTCACCAAAAGGCACAGTGATCTTGATACTGACAAGTATATTAGTGAAGCTGAATGGGATGATGATCAGAACGACAGTGGTGATGATAATGATGCAAAGAATGTAAAACTTGATGATGAGGACATGATTGATGTAGATTTTAAGGATTCGTATTAGTGGTTTTGTGTCGGTTCCACAAATATAAATTATTATTTGATTGTTTACCATGGTGTGAAATTTATGTTATTTTTGGGTTTAGTTGTTCATTAACTTATTTTTGATATAAGTACTCAAATGTTTATTAGTTTTATAGTTTCTTATGTGTTAATTGTGTGTAATTGGATGATACATAATTTTTTTTTCATATTTTAAGTCTTAATTTATGATTTTTGTGGAATCTTACGATACTCGATCTGATCTCACGATCTGATCCAATCCAACTAGAAAACAATCCTTCCTTGGATCTCAATCTTGACAACCTTGTTAATATTAGAGTCTATAATTTGACTAAGAGAAAGTATGTTCATGTAGTTTGTGGCTCGCATGGTCTTGGCTTCTTCAACCATGGTTGAGTAAGGTCCAAGAGCAAAATAACTCACAAAATAGTTGTATGTGATCAAATGATTCAAATGTATGATGTTTGATGATGTTGAAAGGCCTGTGTTTAAGTGAGAGTGATGCTCGATATGGATACACTCACGTGAGGCGGGGGGAATGTGAGGTATGCAAGAACATAGTTTATTCACATAACAAATGTGTAAAGTAAATGTTACTGTAGAAAGGCCATGTGATTGACCCACGCCGGTAGGCTTAAGATTCTTTGGGTGTTGAATATGAGTTTGACCATCATTGCATCTCGTCTAGTTTTGATTCCTCCTAAGTTATCACTCCTTAACAGTCCATGCAAGTTCTCTCCCTTGGTTAAGCCATCGTGCAGTTGGTAGTTATTGCCCCTAATCATTGGTTGATGCAAACTTCAGGTATGCCCTTATCGCCATCTAGAAGCCTACTATAGATGTTGCATGAAGTCTGTGAAACACGGAAATCTGCACTTACAAGATCAAATGCAAGCATATTACCAAAAGCTGAGTACCTTGTTGAAATATTGACAACATGTGTATGGTGTGCATGTGGCAATATCTACTACAATAAGAGAAGATAACATGAAGAAATCACTTACCAGTATCTCCTTATAAAGGATCAGTGCCTCTTCAAATAAACCATTGAGAACATACCCAGCTATCATTGCATTCGAAGCTACAATATTCCTACCATGGATTTTATCAAAAACCTCCCGAGCTTCCTTTGCTAGCCGAATGCCTGAGTACCCACTAACCAATGTAGTCCATGAAATCACATCAGGATTTGGCAGCTTATCGAACAATTCACGAGCTAACTTGATATGTTTAAACTTCAAAAACATATTTATCAAAGCATTTGCAAGATTCAACCACAAAGGAAAGCCAGTCTCCACAATATATGTATATATTCTCTTCCCAGAATCAAAATCATCACATCCAGTGCAATCTGTTACTACTGTTACCAATGTGACCAAATTGGGCACAACTAATGCCTCTTCAACCATCATCCAAAACAAGGATATCACCTTATTCCAAGAACCTGATGATGAATGGCCAGCAATTACACAGTTCCAGGTGACATGACTCCTTTCAGGCATTTTATCGAATAGTAGATGCGCATCAGAAGGCCTTTGGCAGCCAAAGTACATTTGAATGAGAGAGTTCTAAACATAAGAATCTACAAGCAATCCGAACTTAATAGCGCAACAAGCGCGGGAATCTACGCGCATGCTTTGAGCAATGGCAGAAAAGTGTGGGGATTAAGAAGGAAGTAATCTTCCTCCATTAACCTTATGACAGGTAGTATAGATGTCGCCGGAGTTGAACTTTGAGAGGATTCGCAGATTAAAATGTTCCAAAGAATGGATTTCCGGTGAGGATGACGAATGAAAAGCTTTTGGGCGTAATCAGGGTCTACTAACAAGGCTGGAGCACAGAAAGTGAGGAACCTGAAGAAGCAGATTTCGTCCTCGATAGCGTTAGATTTGATCAAACGGGTCTGAATTTGGCGAAGATCTTCCATTGTGGAGCAGCTTTGGGGAGGGACGGAGGCATGAGAGCATTGAAATCGGATAAAAACTCTTCCGTCTTGAAGACATTGGAGATGAAGGTGGCGCCAGGAGGAGGCGGAACTTGGTGGCCAAGACATGGGTAGAAAACATGTTCGATCGCCGGAGAGGATTTGCATGCGGCGAGTCTTGCAGTGGCAGGCGGGAAGGGTGGAGGAAATATAGTGGCAGAAGCCATGAACGGCGAGGCAGTTGCTCCCGGGCTTTTTATTAATCTGTTTGGTTTTGAGAAATTAGTGCGGGAAATTTGAAAGGCCCTGAAGTTGGCGCGTGTCACGGATTATTTCGACTGCGTGGCGGATTTTGGTTGGCTGCCATACTAATATATTCGAAAATCTAGAAGAATGGAGGAATATGGATTTTGGTGTCCGGTAAGCTTTGATGAGAGCATTCATAGAGCCAGGATGGGAGCGTTCCTTTGCGCCTTCGTTTAGGCTCTGTTTGGGAAACCGGTATCGTTTTAAAAGGGAGTAGTTCAAAAGGGTGATTCATAACTGTATTTTTAAAACTGTATTTTCAAAACTGAGGTTCTGTTTGGATAACCTTCAGTCCAGTGACGCTTTAAAAATTAAATTACTTTACACATAATTATTATTTAATATCAAATTTTATTAATTTATTCAATTTTATTAACGTTAACAGACTCAAAGACTCAAAGTAGTGTTTTATGTTGACTCAAAGTAGTGTTTTAATATACATTTTTATTAATTTATTAATTCATACGGATATCATAAATGCTGGGCACAGATATTAATTTACTACTATTCATCTTCTTCACGGATGCATCGCTGAACTTCACCTCCATCCTCCTCCATCTTTCTACGCACACGCCAGCAGCAGAGCAGATCTCCGGCGATGAATGCCGGCAACAGAGCAGATCTCTGGAGTTGAACGCCGGCAGCAGAGCAGAGCATCAATATTTGCTCGAGCCTGAAAAGAGAGGGAGAACGACCGTTTTGAAAGGGTGCGCTGGTGCACATCTGGCCAGCCTGAAAAGGCCCGTTTTCCACCCTTTCAAACTGGGCGTTTTAAAACGAAGCACTCCAAACACTCCTCCTTCGGTCCGGTTAGAACGAAATGATGTGAAAAAGGAGTTCCAAACAGAGCCTTAATGTGAGAAATTGGCTAAGTCTATAAAACTTTCAGTGTCTTTATGCGAGCATCCGTGGGAGCACACTCTAGTTCTTTTAGTGGGGGAAATTGGCTCAGTCTATAAAACTTGGAGTGTCTTTATGCGAGCATCTGCGAGAGCACTCTCTAGTGTCTTCTCCCGAGCTCACAAAACCGTCTAAGTGAGCGGGCATTGTGCACGCTAAAGAGGGGGCAGAGAGAGTTCTGAGCAATGAAACGATCTAAGTCTCTCATTCTCGCTGGAAAACCTTGGAGCTTTCTCTAGTGTATCGATTTGTTTGTCTTCAAATGAAGGTCTAATGGCATTTTAATAGTTTTCTAGAGGGACCCGTTTGGTCATTGCGTTGGGCTAGATCTTGAGTTGGCGAATTGTGTCACTCCGTTTTCGATCACCAATTTTCATGAAATGACGGATGTGCCCCCTGGGCGGTCCAGGCAGCCCGGGTAATTAAAGTGCCTGGCGACGGCGAGGATCGCACGTGATCTGGCCGCCTGCGCGCGGGCGCGTTGCCCGGGAGCGCGCCACTCGCTGGGGCATGTGCTCGCCCTCGCACGTGCTGGGGCTTTTGGCTTCGCTCCTCTTTTGCGGTGTTCTTGGGTCTTCGGGAGACCGCAGATCGGTCGATCGAGTTGGCTCGCCTTCGAAATCTTTCTGACTTGGCTTAGAAAAATTAGTGAGAACAAATAAATTGCGTCAAACGAAGCTTGAATCTCTTCTACATGTTTTCAAAAATTTATCATGCAAATCACTAGAGCTGAATTGAACTGTTCAGCTTATATTTATGGGGTACCACCCCATAAATAACATATACAAACTGTTTATATATAAAGCACTCGCTAATCCTGTCGAGACATAACCACGTAGATATATATAAATATCAAACAAACATGGAGAAATGCAAAAGATTCAATAAATAGCACTATGTGTGGAATCAGACACATCTACGCGTTGAGAAATAGAAATACTTATCGTAGTACGTTGAACAACGAACGCATAAGGTTCGTAGACAAACCTGTCGTCAGACAACGACCAACCAATGTCACCACTAGAGAGGAGCAATGGCAAGACCAACTACAATTGTGCATGCCTTCAGCACCAAACCGCGCCACTTCTCCTCCTCCATCGGCCAAACCTAGTGGAGCTCAAGTCAACCCCCGAACTAACCCCCTCACCACAACACCTTCAAGACTAGTGTTAGCGCTCACTGTCACAACCCGCATTTTCTCAACGGAAAAATCGTATCATAGTAAGAGAAAACACGTGTCGCGATGCCACATCGTGCAGGGGATAACTGCACACGCTCAGGCAAACACCAGACGTTAGATTTTAAAGAAAAAAAGTTGATTAAATATGAAAGAAAATCAGTTATGTTGAATGGTCGTATCCCTCGGCCCGGTGGATCAGCTAGTCCACAGTTAAAACTATATTTATACGCAGCAGAAAATACTTTGGTTCAATTAAGTTGACACCCTAAATGAGCATAAGTGTCCCCGGGGGGGGGGAGACTTATGCGTGCACGACCTTAAGGTGAATCTAGTAGATATGAAAAATAGCGTTTTACGTTGAGGAAAAATAGTGTCTTTGATTTAGGAACATGTTATGCATGGGGTACATATAATAATACTTTTAGGTTTTAAAATATCTAATATGCAACCTAGCATAAATCCTTCCCAGGAGCAAGTAACCAACCACAAGTAGGCAAAATCTGCAGTTTAAATTCACATCCAGCATCGCAAGAAGCCACCAGTGGGCGTCAACAACCTGACACGAACTCACTGGCGAGTATGTATGTCTATACAGAAAAGTAAAGAACTACCTCACAACAAAACGAGAATCAGCTATCTCAGCTACCCTTGAGGCCACCAACAAGCCCCTCCAAAAGAACTAGCCGCTAAACTGGCTACAACCTGGACCTGAGGCATTCAAGAAAAGAACACCTCGGCAAGGAAATAATAAAAAGAGGGAAAAGTAGAGCAATAGATCAATTAGCGAATAAGAGGAGGGTTTTACTAACCCGGCAACAAACTGCAAAAAGCAAAAGAAAATAAAAAGGGGTGACAGTAAGAGGAGAGTACTGTCTAAAGCACAGCAGAGCACTCCAAATGCGAGCAATAAAGCTGTTATGCCCTAAACCAAGAGAGTCTGCACAGAAACAAACATATACATATATGCCAAAAGGAAGCACAAACAGGAAAGGGATTAACAGTCCTAACACGTGGGTAAGTGGCAGTGGTCAAAATATGGGTCTGAATACATAACCAAATCAGACCCAAAAAGGGGCTAAGGGGTCAAACAGTGGCAGCTTTAGGGTCCCACACACACCAACCCAAACCGGGGCAAAAAGGCGGTGGCCATAGCTCTCCACATAAAACCACCCCTCCAGAGGCTACCAAAACTCCACCACCTGTCATAACCCAAGAGTCGGCATGCAGCAATTAGCCGAACACCCAATGCCTCCCCCCCTCCAAGGGAAAAGTCCCACTAACAGTCCTAAGAAACACACGAACCCAAGGCAAAAACATCGGGTCCAACCGACGCGGCCTTGCACGCATAACCAAAACCAACCCCGAGTCTCCCTGACCCCAAAACCAGGGCAGCACCCAGTGTCGACACGATGTGTCGACACCACGACAAACCGGTGTCGACACAAGGTGTCGACACTGCCGCTGCGGGTGTCGACACCACTGCGGTCGGTGTCGACACAAGGTGTCGACACTGCCGCTGCGGGTGTCGACACCACTGCGGCCGGTGTCGACACAAGGTGTCGACACTACCGCTGCGGGTGTCGACACCAAGTGTCGACACCACTGCGGCCGGTGTCGACACAAGGTGTCGACACTGCCGCTGCGGGTGTCGACACCAAGTGTCGACACCACTGCGGCCGGTGTCGACACAAGGTGTCGACACTGCCGCTGCGGGTGTCGACACCAAGTGTCGACACCACTACGGCCGGTGTCGACACAAGGTGTCGACACTACCCGCTGCGGGTGTCGACACCAAGTGTCGACACAACTGCGGCCGGTGTCGACACAAGGTGTCGACACTGCCGCTACGGGTGTCGACACCACGGTGTCGACACCCCGACCGGCTGGTGTCGACACCACGGTGTCGACACCCTGACAGGCTGGTGTCGACACCACGGTGTCGACACCCTGACTGGATGGTGTCGACACCACGGTGTCGACACCCTGACTGGCTGGTGTCGACACCACGGTGTCGACACCCTGACTGGCTGGTGTCGACACCACGGTGTCGACACCCTGACTGGCTTCAGGCGCCAGATCCAGCACACCACCAGAAACGAGAACGAGGTCTCCCTATGGTACAACAACCATCGACAATCGCAACTACTCGACCTGCACCGAACCAAACTGTCCCTAATAGACACAACCCCTCAGGAAAATTGAGATTTTAACTGGAACTTTCTACACTAGCCGCGGCATGATCGGGAACGAACCCTAGCGTACCCCTATAATCTAAGCAGGGAAAAGATGAAATTAAATCCAAGAAAAAGGCAAAGATCAACTGTGGCAAGGATGCGGGGACATCACTTGCCTCAATACTAGAAAAGCTAGGTCGGCGGCATCCCCCACTCTCGGATCTAGCCGCAGAGCACCAGCTGAGGAGCAGAAAGAAGGCAGATCCAGGCGAGGGTAGTCCAGATCCACTCCCTAAATTGAATTTCGACCGCTAAATCTCCAGGAAAACGGCGTCCGAAGGCTAGGGTAGGCCGGCGGTGCTCTTCCTCTCGTACAGGCGGCGGCTTCTTCCAAGCAGAGAAAAAGAAAAGACAAGAGGAACCGAGCCCTAATTCTAACCCAAGACTATTTATACACAACAGTTTTAATAATAAACAAACAATACATAATAATAATTATTTACACTCAAAAGTCAAAACAACACGAGACCCGAAACATCTCGGAAAAGACGAAATTCACGCCGCAGCTAAAAACCCACGCTACGAACACAACTGCGAAGTCGAAATTAGCATTCGACGAACGAAACCCGGGATAACACCACCCGAAGCCAAAACACAAGCATTCCCTAAGAGGCCCAGCCGAGTCATCAAACGGACTCCGGCTAGCTGGGGAATCTTGCTAACAGACTACAAATAGGCTACACAGGGAACCCTAAGAGCTAAAACCACGCTCTACAACGGCAAAAAAACGGAAATACGTCATCGTAACGTCAGCCAAAGATCAAACAAAACACAGAAAAACCGGGGGCGTTACAGCCACTCCCCCTAAAAGAAAGTTTCGCCTCGAAACTTTACTCACAACACTCCTACATAGAAGGAGAGAGAAAGAGCCAGGAAAGGGCTACAAATAAATAAGAATAAAACAGAGCATAACAGGCACAAGGTCAGGGAAACAGATGAGGGTGAGCCTCCCTCATAGCCGACTCCAACTCCCAAGTCGCGCTTTCCACATCCTGATTCCTCCATAAAACTTTAACCATAGGAATAGTCTTCTTTTGCAACGCCCGAACTTGAGAATCCAAAATGCGAACAGGTACCTCCACATAAGAAAGATTCGGCTCCAACTGAGGCACAGAATCCAAAACCTGCCTGCCATTTACCACACATTCTCGCAGCTGACTGACGTGAAAGACATCATGCACGCCAGGGAAATTTGCGGGCAAAGCCAGCCTGTAGGCTGATACCCCAATCCGCTCAACAACCGGAAACGGCCCCACGTACCTCGGGTCCAACTTCCTATTCTTGCCAAACCGCTTGACTCCAATCAACGGGGAGACCTTTAAGAACACCGAGTCCCCCACAGCAAATTCCAAGTCCGATCTACGCCGATTGGCGTTCTTCTCATATCTCTCTTGGCTATCCGAAGCTTTTCCCGAATAAGCTTCACAGCGGTTTTCCATCTCCTCAAGCGCTTCTGGACCCAACAAAGGTCCCTCGCCAAGCTCAGCCCAAAACAAGGGAGTCCTGCAGCGCCTCCCATACAAAGCTTCAAAGGGAGCCACTTGCAAGCTTTTTTGATAACTGTTGTTATAGGCGAATTCCATAAGCCGCAAGCGCTCGTCCCACGCTCCTCCGTGGTCCAGAATATAACATCGGATCATATCTTCCACAATCTGATTTACTCGCTCCGTCTGACCATTGGTCTGCGGATGATAAGCCGTGGAATATCTCAAATCTGTACCCAACCCTTCTTGAAGGCTCTTCCAAAAACGAGACGTGAACCTGGAGTCTCGATCTGATATGATACTTACAGGTACTCCATGCAATCTGATAACCTCTTCCAAATACAGCTCGGCTATCTTCCTCATCGGATAATCGATCCTAAATGGTATGAAATGAGCGCTCTTCGTCAATCTGTCTACGATTACCCAAACTGAATCATGCCCCTTAGGCGATCTCGGTAAGCCGGTAATGAAATCCATCGAGATACTCTCCCACTTCCACATCGGAATCTCCAGGGGAGTCAGCTTGCCACCAGGCCTCCCATGGTCGGCTTTCACACGCCTGCAAGTGAAATACTCTGAAACAAATCTGGCTATGTCCTTCTTCATCTCGTACCACCAGACAATCTGTTTTAAATCATGATACATCTTGGTTGACCCTGGATGGTAGGCGACACTAGATCCGTGGGCGTCTCTGCACACCATATCCCGGATATCTCCAACTGCGGGGATGCACAACCTGTCACGATACTTCAAGGTACCCACATCATCTATAGAGAAGTCTGGTAATTCACCTTTCTCAGCTCGAAGATACAAATGCAGAAGATCGGGATCGTCCTTCTGATGCAGTCTCGTAAGCGCAATCCACGAAGGTTCTGTTACTGCTAAGCTACTCTGCGAATCACAGCTTCCCACAGAAATGTCCATCAAAAGAAACTCTTCCACTAGACGCTCGGCGGAAAGATTAAAAATCTTACCTGACTTCCGACTCAGGGCATCAGCCACCACATTTGCCTTGCCCGGATGATACTGAATTTCAACATCATAGTCGGCCACGTACTCCAACCACCGCCGCTGGCGCAAATTCAATTCTTTCTGAGTGAAGACATACTTCAAACTCTTATGATCCGTGAAAATCTTGCACTGCGCGCCATATAGCAAATGCCTCCACAATTTCAGCGCATAGATCACAGCTGCAAACTCCAGGTCATGCGTAGGGTAATTCCTCTCGTGAGTCTTTAGCTGCCTCGACCCGTACGCAATCACCTTCCCGCCCTGCATCAAAACGCAGCCCAGACCGACATGCGACGCATCCACATAAATATCATACTCGCTACCCTCCGTAGGCAAAGACAAAATTGGAGCCGAACAAAACCTTCTTTTTAGTTCCTCAAAAGCCTTCTCACACTTGTCATCCCATATAAAGGCTACATTCTTCTGCGTCAACTTGGTCAACGGCGCGGACAAGGTAGAGAAACCTTCTACAAATCTTCTATAATAACCCGCCAAACCCAAGAAGCTTCTGATCTCTTTGGGGGTAACAGGTCTCGCCCATTCCATAACAGCAACGATCTTTTCTGGGTCCACCGATATTCCCTCCTTGTTAATCACGTGGCCTAGAAAAGAAACTTGAGGCAACCAAAACTCACATTTGCTCAGCTTGGCGTACAGCTTATGGTCTCTCAGAGTCGCCAAAACCAGCCGCAAATGTCGATCATGCTCCTCTGCATCCTTAGAATACACCAAAACATCGTCTATAAAAACAATCACGAACTTATCTAGAAAATCCTTGAAAACTCTGTTCATCAAATCCATAAAAGCTGAGGGCGCATTAGTCAAACCGAACGACATAACCAAAAACTCAAAATGCCCATGACGAGAACGGAACGCCGTCCGCGGAACATCTGACTCCCGAATCCTCAACTGGTGATAGCCCGAACGAAGATCTATCTTGGAAAACACGGCACTACCACGCAGTTGGTCGAACAAATCGTCGATTCGCGGCAAAGGGTACCTGTTCTTAATAGTAACCTTGTTCAGCTCTCTATAGTCAATGCATAACCTCATCGACCCATCCTTCTTTTTAACGAACAGCACTGGCGCACCCCAAGGCGAAGAACTCGGCCTTATAAAGGCTTTTGCCACAACTCATCCAGCTGAATTTCGCAACTCTTCCAGCTCCCGCGGGGGCCATCCGGTACGGCGCCTTTACAATAGGACGCGTGCCTGGCTCCAAATCTATGGCAAACTCGACATCTCGATCGGGTGGAAGATCGGGAAGATCGTCAGGAAACACATCAGAGAAGTCACACACCACAGGAATCTCTTCCAAGCGGGGCACACTAACAATCGTCCCTACCAGAGAAACCACACAGGTAAAACAGCCAGAAACAAGCAACTTCCGAGCACGCACCGCAGAAATGACTGGAGACTCCTGGAGGGAATATCCATAAACGCTCCCTGGCTGACCGTTGTCTTTGACGAAGTCCAAGCGCTTACCCTTGTACTGGATCACAGCATCGTACCTTGACAACCAGTCCATGCCCAAAATAACGTCAAAGTCTTCCAGGTCAATCACCTTCAAATCTGCCTTGGCTAGAAAATCTCCCAACAATATCGGACAATCTAGGACACCCAGGTCCGTAACCACAGAGTCACCGGAGGGGAACTTAACGCAGAAGGCACCACCAACACGATCTAGGCCCAAACTGAACCGCTCCACGAAAGCTCTAGCCACAAACGAGTGGGTAGCGCCGGAATCGAAGAGAACGCGCGCCCAGCGGTTCTTTACCTTAAATCGTCCTACGAATTGCACACGCATCTAAGATAACAAGCGCTAAAACGAAAACTACAACCAAAAAGGGAACGTAACGAAACGACTGGGGAGGAGTCGAACCTGAGATAACCTGGGGCGAGGTCTGCGCTTCGTCTGCCGAAAGCACATTCAGCTTCCCTTTTCCCTTATCCATTCGCTGAGGCGGTGGCAAAGCCTGGAGGGGAACTGGCTGCAGAATAGACTGGGCCTGAGGGCACCTTGTCTTGAGATGACCCTTCTAGCTGCACTGAAAACAAACCTTATCTTTTAACCAACAACGGGCAGCCTCATGCCCCTTCCTTCCACACAAGGCACACACCTAGTCTCCCCTGGAAACACCCTGAATTGCGTGCACCTGATCCATCTTCTGCGCTCCCAACCTTTTGAAACACTTCTCAAAAGGGTGGCCTGGCCGGCCACAAAAGCTACAAATTTCTTTGACCTTCTTTCTTGAGACAGCATCAGGTTCCTGAGGGCCCTTCCCTCCACCGGACTTCCGCTTATCCTTCCTTAACTGCTGGCCTCTATTCTTGGCATTCTCAATGACCTCAACTCTCAAGGCAGCTTCAACCACACTGGCATAACTGACTGCTCCATAGGCATTCGCTAACTGCTGAATGTCGCTTCTTAGTCCACCCAGAAATCGCTTAACTCGGTCTGCCTCAACACTCACCAGACCCGGAGCAAACCAACTTAACTTACTAAACTCAATCTCATACTCACTAACCGTGAGTTTCCTTTGTTTTAGATGAAGGAAGTCATTCATTAGCCGGTCCCGTTCGACTGAAGGCAGAAACTTACTTAACAATATCACCTTAAATGACTCTCATGTGCAACCTGCCACTAAGCTCTCTTTCTCCCTCGGCCACCAATTCTTTGCTAAACCCTTGAGCTTGTAGGCAGCGAGCATCACTCTCTGATCATCTGTAATCCCTGAGTACGAGAACATCTCCTCAATGGTAATCAGCCAATCATCCAAAATCATGAAATTTGTTTGTCCATCATAGGTAGGGGGTCTCAGCCGTTGAAACTGGGATATGAACGTCATCTCCGGGGGCACCACAACCAAAGGCACGGGAGGAGCAGGAGGGGCAGGAACAGCTACTCCCTCAGCAGGGTTCTGAGCTCTCGGGGTCTGTCCCGCCACCACTGCTACAAGGGACTGAATCTGAGCCTGCATAGCCACTACCTGCCTCGATAACTCCTCATTACTCTGTCGCAGGCTTTCTACCAACGCATCGCTCTGCGCTCCCGACGTCTCACCATCGGATTGGGGGGTCGATCTCGTCGCAGGACGTCTCGCCATCCTAAAATCGCACAAGCTTTAGACAAATCCTAGCCCATCAACTAGAACAAAACTACCCGGTATGGACAAACACACTTAAATATGAACTTCAACTGCAAAACTTACTCTGGGAGTTGTTTTTACCATGATGATGTTATGCTTAACCTAAGATGGTTCACCACCATCATATTAACTCAGGTGCCTAAACCATGAATGCATGCATTCGTATTCCTTTTTGACTCAAAACCATGTGTGTACATATGTCATCTCGCAAATCTTTAGCTTGACACGTTGTGTTTATGAAATGTTATGCTATGCATGATGTGCTATGCATTCTAAAGAGAAAAGCCTTAGTGCATGCCATGGGTGGCGTACACATGAAAATGTTATGCATCTCATACTGCATAACATTCCCATGTAACGAAAAAGAAAACGTGCTAGCCGCATTCATGTGGTGAGGTTATGCATCACATACTACATAACCCTCGCATGTTGCCTCATATGGTGGATCCATATACAAACACATATTATGCATCTCATACTACATAATATGCCTTGTATACTTCTTTATGCTCATGAGTGTGGTGTTCGTGCTTCGGCTAAGACGTGCTGATGACATATCGGTGTGTGAATGGTATGATGCTAAACACTAATGCAGACAAGGGAAAGGTTGCCCAACCATTGTCAAGCAACCTGGCTCTGATACCAACTGTCACAACCCGCATTTTCTCAACGGAAAAATCGTATCAGAGTAAGAGAAAACACGTGTCGTGATGCCATGTCATGCAGGGGATAACTGCACACGCTCAGGCAAACACCAGACGTTAGATTTTAAAGAAAAAAAGTTGATTAAATATGAAAGAAAATCAGTTATGTTGAATGGTCGTATCCCTCGGCCCGGTGGATCAGCTAGTCCACAGTTAAAACTATATTTATACGCAGCAGAAAATACTTTGGTTCAATTAAGTTGACACCATAAATGAGCATAAGTGTCCCCGGGGGGGCGACTTATGCGTGCACGACCCTAAGGTGAATCTAGTAGATATGAAAAATAGCATTTTACGTTAAGGAAAAATAGTGTCTTTGATTTAGGAACATGTTATGCATGGGGTACATATAATAATACTTTTAGGTTTTAAAATATCTAACATGCAACGTAGCATAAATCCTTCTCAGGAGCAAGTAACCAACCACAAGTAGGCAAATCAGCAGTTTAAATTCACATCCAGCATCGCAAGAAGCCACCAGTGGGCGTCAACAACCTGACACGAACCCATTGGCGAGTATGTATGTCTATACAGAAAAGTAAAGAACTACCTCACAACAAAACAGGAATCAGCTATCTCAGCTACCCTTGAGGCCACCAACAAGCCCCTCCAAAAGAACTAGCCACTGAACTGGCTACAACCTGGACCTGAGGCATTCAAGAAAAGAACACCTCAGCAAGAAAATAATACAAAGGGGGAAAAAATAGAGCAATAGATCAATTAGCGAATAAGAGGATGGGTTTACCAACCCGGCAACAAACTGCAATAAGCAAAAGAAAATAAAAAGGGGTGACAGTAAGAGGAGAGTACTGTCTAAAGCACAACAGAGCACTCCAAATGCGAGCAATAAAGCCGTTATGCCCTAAACCAAGAGAGTCTGCACAGGAACAAACATATACATATATGCCAAAAGGAAGCACAAACAGGAAAGGGACTAACATTCCTAACAAGTGGGTAAGTGGCAGTGGTCAAAACATGGGTCTGAATACATAACCAAATCAGACCCAAAAAGGGGCTAAGGGGTCAAACAGTGGCAGCTTTAGGGTCCCACACACACCAACCCAAACCGGGGCAAAAAGGCGGTGGCCACAGCTCTCCACATAAAACCACCCCTTCAGAGGCCACCAAAACTCCACCATCTGCCACAACCCAAGAGTCGGTATGCAGCAATTAGCCGAACACCCAATGCCCCCCCCCCCTCCTAGGGAAAAGTCTCACTAACAGTCCTAAGAAACACACGAACCCAAGGCAAAAATGTCGGGTCCAACCGACGCGGCCTTGCACGCCTAACCAAAACCAACCCCGAGTCTCCCTGACCCCAAAACCAGGGCAGCACCCAGTGTCGACACGATGTGTCGACACCACGACAAACCGGTGTCGACACAAGGTGTCGACACTGCCGCTGCGGGTGTCGACACCACTGCGGCCGGTGTCGACACAAGGTGTCGACACGGCCGCTGCGGGTGTCGACACCAAGTGTCGACACCACTGCGGCCGGTGTCGACACAAGGTGTCGACACTGCCGCTGCGGGTGTCGACACCCACTGCGGCCGGTGTCGACACAAGGTGTCGACACTGCCGCTGCGGGTGTCGACACCAAGTGTCGACACCCCGACCGGCTGGTGTCGACACCACGGTGTCGACACCCTGACAGGCTGGTGTCGACACCACGGTGTCGACACCCTGACAGGCTGGTGTCGACACCACGGTGTCGACACCCTGACTGGCTGGTGTCGACACCACGGGGTCGACACCCTGATTGGCTGGTGTCGACACCACGGTGTCGACACCCTGACCGGCTTCAGGCGCCAGATCCAGCACACCACCAGAAATGAGAACGAGGTCTCCCTATGGTACAACAACCATCGACAATCGCAACTACTCGACCTGCACCGAACCAAACTGTCCCTAATAGACACAACCCCTCAGGAAAACTGAGATTTTAACTGGAACTTTCTACACTAACCGCGGCATGATCGGAAACGAACCCTAGCGTACCCCTATGATCTAAGCAGGGAAAAGATGAAATTAAATCCAAGAAAAAGGCAAAGATCAACTGTGGCAAGGATGAGGGGACATCACTTGCCTCAATACCAGAAAAGCTAGGTCGGCGGTATCCCCCGCTCTCGGATCTAGCCGCAGAGCACCAGCTGAGAAGCAGAAAGAAGGCAGATCCAGGCGAGGGCAGTCCAGATCCACTCCCGAAATTGAATTTCGACCGCTAAATCTCCAGGAAAATGGCGTCCGAAGGCTAGGGTAAGCTGGCGATGCTCTTCCTCTCGTACAGGCGGCGGCTTCTTCCAAGCAGAGAAAAAGAAAAGACAAGAGGAACCGAGCCCTAATTCTAACCCAAGACTATTTATACACAACAGTTTTAATAATAAACAAACAATACATAATAATAATTATTTACACTCAAAAGTCAAAACAACACGAGACCCGAAACATCTCGGAAAAGACGAAATTCACGTCGCAGCTAAAAACCCACGCTACGAACACAACTGCGAAGTCGAAATTAGCATTCGACGAACGAAACCTGGGATAACACCACCCGAAGCCAAAACACAAGCATTCCCTAAGAGGCCTAGCCGAGTCATCAAACGGACTCCGGCTAGTTGGGGAATCTTGCTAACAGGCTACAAACAGGCTACACAGGGAACCCTAAGAGCTAAAGCCACGATCTACAATGGCAAAAAGCCGGAAATACGCCATCGTAACGCCAGCCAAAGATCAAACAAAACACAGAAAAACCGGGGGCGTTACACTCACCTCCAAGACTGATGGTTATCTAAATCACTCCTTCCACCACGAATGCAAAAGGACAGGCAGCAACCATAATGAGGAAGACCGGTGTCAGCATTCCCGAGATCGGGATCCTCCAGGCCGAATGGCAAGCTTGTAGTTTCTTCTCTCGCAAATTGGAGCTTTTCCCTTGGGATCGGGTTCTTCAGGGAACTCTCATTAGGTTTCAAATTAGATCTAACGTAAAAGGTTATTTGATCTAGATCGGAATAAAAACCTAACAAACCACCACCTTGATTCTTGATTAGGATCTGTTGAGATTATATTAGCCAGCATGACACGTGTGTGTGTGACCGCATGTTTGAGCTTTCCCCATCGCGTTCCAGGTCTGGGTGTTGACCCCGGTGGGCCCCCTTTTGTGGCGGAATATCCCCGCGGTCATGTGGTTGGGGTTAATCCCACACCGCCTGCAAACTTCTCCCCTTTGTGTTCATGTACCCCGCCACCCTTCATCTCAACACCTGGGTTTTGAGATGAACTAATGGGTTGGCGGGTTCTAACTTGGTATCAGAGGAGGTTGTCATGCTGCGGGGGTGTGTTGAGATTATATTAGCCAGCATGACACGTGTGTGTGGGACCGCATGTTTGGGCTTTCCCCATCGCGTTCCAGGTCTGGGTGTTGACCCCGGTGGGCCCCCTTGTGTGGCGGAATATCCCCGCGGTCATGTGGTTGGGGTTAATCCCACACCGCCTGCAGACTTCTCCCCTTTGTGTTTATGTACCCCGCCACCCTTCATCTCAACACCTGAGTTTTGAGATGAGCTAATGGGTTGGCGGGTTCTAACTGGATCCACCACCTGCGCAAAAGCACTCTTTGTGTGAGGCGCCAACTTCATTAAGCAAAATCTACACGTAACGCCTGATACAGTCGCACTACCTGCAGTGGTGTCATGTCACTGCTTTCTTCATCAATGCAAACTTAGTCAATGCACTGCCAAAACTCTTTCGGGCTACCTCCCTCGTCCTCCTACAACCAATAGATGCTCACCTCTAAAAGTGGGATCTGACAACATCTGGCTGGACAACAATGTTGATCTGGCCAGCTACAAATCTACTGTATCATTCTCATATAGTAACGTGATCTGCATATGCTTGTTGGACGTCAAGCGTGAGATAAGAAGCAACATGGTCTTGTGTTATTCTTCCTTTTCACACCGACCACATATAGTTGATTGAGAAGTCCATTTAAACATGTTTATAGTGTTCCTGCAGGTTACAACCCTCATACATCTTTAATCCATACAGTTGTTGATTCAACAACAACTTTGTGATCAATAGCTTCACACGTGTAGTCCGCCAAATTTTTCCCATATCTTGATAGCAGACTCTTCAACGACAATGTTGAAAAGCCTTTTATTATCGATGTGCATCTTGATGATGTTGGTTGCACTCTCATCAAAGCAAAACCACTCAAAATCCAATGTTGAAAAGCCCTTTATTATCGATGTACATCTTGAAGATGCTGGTTGCGCTCTCATCCATGCAAAGCCACTCAAAAACCCTTCACTGAAACGGGAATGAATCAAGCCCCCGCAGCAACTATCTATCATCGCCCAACTTTTCCCGTATGATTGCGTCGATCCAATATTTTTTAAATCATTCTCACTATCACATTGCAATAATATAATAAAGATTTTATACCCTTGCCATAGTTAAATGTTGAAACTCTTGTTGATGGTTTTTCGAGATACAAGACAATGAGATCACACTATCGACCAAAAAGGCTATGTGTCGATAATTCTAATCCCTACTCATGTCATATTCCTAATAAGACGCACTTGGACATCCCATATAAGCTAATGGGATCTCAACAAATGCGTGACCTTTTCCAATACAAGTGGATGATTATGTTCTTTTACAAAATTTGTTACCTCTCTTTATCGACATTGAAACGTATGCACGTCAAACATAGATGATGAGCATCCATTTTGCGGTACTTTTAATGTTTATTAATTGTATGGATCAAACACTCAAGCTATGCTTTGACATAACATTATTCTCTTTCTCTAATAATTCTCATTTGCATCAATAAAAATATATTTGTTTTGCACACTAATATAGTTCTATGCACACATTCACAATACATTTGGGAAGCCCCTTGATTAAATTACACAATAGGAAAAATAATAATTTATTTTTTGATTTGAAGATTTTTTTTCGTTATTAACTATTGAATGCATGAATATTCCACATCTGCGGATTTATTTTCATTTGCATATTTTCCCTACTTCTATTTTACGGTTTCTTTGTATAGACTGTTTGTGGAGACCAGCACCGGTCCGAACGACGCAAAAGTTCTCGACGGTGCACTCGACCGGATCTCTACCTGCCCTAATTGTTGCATTATTAATTTTAGTTATTATGTATTTTTGTTATTGGTCATTATAATGCTCGGCCAATTTAGGTCTTGCATTTTGTTTTAGCCTTCATCAAAAGAACAGATCCATGAACACTGACGGCGCATTCGTCAGCCCAAACGGCATGACCGTAAACTCGTAATGCTCGTATCTCGTACTAAAAGTTGTCTTGGGGATATCACTCTCCCTTATCCTCAGCTGATAATAACCGGACTTGAGATCCAATTTCGAGTACACCGATGACCCGACTAACTGATCGAACAGATCATCAATCCTCGGGATCGGGTACTTGTTCTTCTCCGTTAGATTGTTACTGTCGGTTCACTCTTCTCCCATTCATCCTCCCCGATCGGGAAAAGTTGCATGCTCATCTCCCGGTTCAGTCTGCACGCGCTAGGGCTCCGGCTGTTCTTTCCCCGATTTCGTTGATGCACGTCGTCGCATCCTCCGGAGCTCCAACCATCGGCCATGTCCACATCTCCACGCAACTTTCACCCACGATCAGCCGTATCCATGCGCCGCAGAGCACTACACCTACTCTGACGGTTTCGACTCAGCGTTGACATGATCGTCATCCCACGAAGATGGTGTGTCGGTATTTCGTTTTGTTTGTTATTTGTTGTTTTAAAAACCCTAAAAAAGGAGCTCTCTATATTTTGGTTGTTGGTTGTTGATGAATGCATTGAGTTGTTGAATACTTGATTGTTGATGTCGTGAGATTGAGTAGATTTGAGAGTTGTTTTTGATTTTTGTTCCTGTTTTAGAAAAGGGAAATTGCTATGTTTGTTGTTGTCGAATGTTAAAGATGATGAATGGTGATAATTTACGTGGAAGTCTGGAACTGTGAAGTCTGGAATCGTTTTCCAAAGGGTGAATGAATCTATGATAGAGTAGTTCCATGTTGTGTTCTTGGTGAATCACGTTGGAGCCTTTGAGGGGTTTGTGAGATTTCGTAGAACCACTTCTGTGAGAGTGAGCAAATTTTCTTCGTGGTACCCGTGTGCGATAGCGGCCGACCTCAGAGCGGGGTATCAAAGGTGACGAGGAATTCCTCGCGGGATCGTTGTCGACTTTGATTGCGGAAAGACAACTCTTTCAGTGGGTAATTGTTTCTTCTTCTTCCTTTGTGTGTGTCTACATATCCTCTTTAGGTAAACAGATTCATTGCTGGATTTTTGTCTGGATTTTGCCAGCGAACGTTGCGTCAAAAACTCTAATCGGAAACATATTTTGAGATCACAAATTTCATTCGCTATGACAAGGGGAACAGAACGAAAGTTGCTAATCTCCTTCCCCGGATTTTGGAATGAACCATTTTTAAGAAAATTCAATTTCGAAACAAATTATTTATTTTATGTCTTACTCAAAATTAAAAGTTGTTTTTTTACAAAGTTCACGCAACATCTGCTCTAAATCTTTGTCTGCATTTAAGGTTTCCTAGAAAAAGTCGACAAGCATGCAAATTCTACGGTTCTTCCTGCATCAATTTGGTATCGTAGTTCGGTTCCAAAAAAATTCTAAGTTTCAGAATCCGTCATGCGTAGAATAGGAACACACATAACATTTTTCTATTTTAGAAAAAAAAATAGTATAAACATACATTTACAATTACTATCTGTCTTGCATACATCTACGTAGCGGTAAGTTAGTGAGTATGAGTTCACCCCATCACAATCCACCACCTGAACACCCTCAAGAGGTAAAATCAAAGATGAATGTGGTCAGCCGAGTTGTGGGAACAAAGGGAATGAATCACCCTGTGGTTTTTACCTTTCGTCCACCAAATGGCGGCGTTAACGAGAGTATATACCAAGCGCAAAAAGGGTTAGATAAACTTAGTGTTAGGGTGAATACTCTAGAAGTTCCCTCTCGAGCTTTAATGTCACCTCAAATTCGAGATGAGCATTCCATGTGGCCCCATCACGAGACCACACAACACTATGTCGAAAGGTACACACTCAGGAGGAATCCTCTTTTTAAGGAAAAAGTTATAAATCCCACAGATATGTTCGAATTTGAGCCCAGCCGGGGTAGGAATTCCCCAAGGTGTTTTCTTTAACCCCAACAAGAGCCTTTCTTAGGCATGCAAGATTATTACCAGGAGATTTCCAATTACGACTTAGTGAGAGAAGAGCATCCTCGAGACCATCGTCAGCCTACACCGGTCATGCATCGCGAAGATTGTCATAGAGATTGTCCACGACCACCACCCTTACAGCGTTGTGACAATTGTGATCCTTACAATGGCAATTATGACTATCGTCATCGGGATAGGGGACCTAATCTCACACGAGTAGTGAAAGTAAATTTGCCCCTTTATGATGGTTCTATGGATATGTAAGTCTTTTCTAACTGGATTATTGATATAAAGACCTTTTTTGAGTGGTATTGTATGAAAGAGGATCAAAAGGTTCAATTTGCCAAAATGAGATTGACCGGGCGAGTGAAAATTTTTTAGATAGCTGAAGAACATAGTCTAGAGAGGAATGGACGCCCTCCCATTACCCGTTGGCTTCACATGAAAGTAATGTTGAAGGAGCAATACATTCCACAACACTATCAAACACGTCTACGAGATGAGCTGACATATGTACGTCAGGATCCAAATTAGTTTCTGACTATCTTGCTGAGATGATGGATCTTATGATTTGTTTTAACATAGTAGAACACCCACGTGATATCTTATCCAAATTTAGGTGTGAACAACGTCCTAAGATCCGAGATGAGTTGATTCGATATGACCATTATTCCCCAGCAGAGACCATATTCATCATCATCGATATCGAAGAACATCAAAAGTGAACCTCCCAGTTAAAATATCGGACCAAAAAAATACTCCTTATATGAAAGAAGAACCAAGGAGTAAGGATAGTGGATCGAAGCCTACATTGAATTTCACGAGAGATCGGAAAGGGGAGTCCCTCATGGGAACGGTGACCCCTTCACGGATCTGATGCTATGAGTGCTAGCAGATGGACCATTTATCTAAGGATTGTCCCAAAAGAAAAGGCACACTAGTTATTCACGAGGTGGCTGGGGAGGACGATCCTGAAGTTGTAATCGAGAAAGACTCACGCATCTTGAATGACAAAGTATATGGTATCCCTAGTGATGTGGAGATAGATCTCGACATTCTAGTGGTGAGATGCATATTATCTACGACACAAGAATCAACTGATTATTGGCAAATGAACATCTTCCCGACCTACTTTAAGCTCGGGGAGAAAGTGTGTCGTTTAGTAGTAGATGGCAGGTGTAACGCCCCGAAAATTGTATTTGAGTTGGTTGCGTAAAAAGGGGATTTTGGTGTCTGTATAGGGGTACACGGCCTAGGACACGTGCGTGTCGAAGGTCGTGTCTGGCTGGTGTTTTGGCCATTTTCATCCCGAGAAGGACACGGCAAGGAGCACGGCTAAATGACACGGGCGTGTCATTTAACACGGGCATGTGCCTACCCGTGTCAGTACCCGTGTTCAACAGGGTCGTGTCGGTTGACGTGGCGGTTATGTGTGACACGCCCCTGGACACGGGCGTGTCGAGGAACCCGACACGGGCGTGTCGAGTGAGACACGGGCGTGTCTGAGCCCGTGTGAGTCTCTGTGTTCGATGATCATGCCTGGATTGAGGCACACGGCCTGGGACACGGCCGTGTGCCAAGCCGTGTTCGGCCCAAGTCTATTGATTTTTTGAGCGGATCAGAGCCGTTCGATTTCTTTATTTTAAATCCAACGGCCCAGGTGGTTTCCTGCTCTGTTAAGGCCGTGAATGGGAGTTGAATACTTCATTTCTCTCCAAAGCTTTCTCTCTCCAAGGAGTTAGAGCAAGGAGGAAGAAGGAGGAGAATTCCGGCCGCCGGTGGAGCATCGGAGCACCATTTTGAGATCTGAGAGCGGATCCGTGGAGGAAAGATCGTTGCGAAGACTTCTATCCGTGTAGTTTTTCCATGGCGCCAAAGCGTACTACAAGGGTAACGATTCTCAACTTGAGCATGTGAAGCTCTTCCTTTTTGCATAGGGAAACCAGCTCCCGCGAGTTTGCGGTGAGTGCGTGGTGTTCCTTGGGGTTGATGTGAATAGTCCCCCTTGTGTTGCGTATAGAGTCCGGAATCGAAGTACGAGCATAGGCATTATGTGTGAAGCCTACCCGGACATGTTGGTCTGGATCGGTGATGTTGCATTTGTTATGATTTGTCGGCGAAGACTCCATGCTTTGGGTTTTCGGGTTTCTACGCGGTAGATTGCAGCAGGGATCCTTGGAGGTTAGCTCCAAGGCGCACCCGAAAAACTGAGTGGAATCGTTGTTCTGCTAACTTGGCGGTCTGGGAATCGGCCTTGAACATAACTGGGTTATGTGATTGTTTGGAAATGACAGGATCCGAGAGAAGCTTGGCCCGTGCGTACCTCTTAAGGTGAACTACGCAGTTGTGAGCAATGAGCAAGTGGAATCAGACCTGGGCTATGTGGTTCGGTGCGAGAGATCCGAAAAGGGGACTGGCCGTTGGCATAGTAGGGAGCCTTAGACAGTGGTCAGAAAGGCTAAATGCTCACGTGGTTGCCATCTTGGTGGCGGTGGTGAAGACGCTGAAGTGTCAGGATTCACCGTTAATGTGCCCTGAGTGCACAGGGTGTTTGGTCATGCGAGGCTACATCTGCGGCGAAATGTAATTGCACTTTATTGTTTAGCTGGGCTAATATTATGCAGGGAAAGAGCACCGTCATCCCGAGTAAGGGGCGGATTCGTTATAATTTGGTCGGCTTTAGCTGACCGTTGCCTGTTTGCCACCATGCGGTGGAATGTTGCTTGCAGGTGCTACGGAGCCGAGTGCAAAATAGCGGGCTGGAGCCCATGTTGCTGTGCTGGCCCTTGAAGGCCATACAGAATAGTTGTTTTTATTTTGTCATGTGTGGCCGGCCTGCGAGCCGATGTATGTAAGACACTATTTGTTAAGTGAACTATTGTAAGGCCATAAGGCTGTGTTTCCCCCTTTCAGTGTATTTGGGTTTCATTCTTGTTGTGTGGATGTGGACATTCATGATTATGGATTTAAGCTTTGGGTTCTTTCAACTATTTAAAAGCTTCCGCTAGAATGCTCTGTGTAGGACGAGTAGTCTTAATCAGATAGTTTGGATATTCTTATGTAACCCTTCCGACTGTCTGTGGTATATGGCGTCGGGTTCCAGCTGGACCTTCTGTTATATGTCATGTGATGGATGGGGGTGTTACAATTTTGTATCAGACTTCTGGTTACGGTCAGGCTTAAATGAATTCGTGGACGAATTCTTTTAAGGGGTGGTGAGCACTTGTGTGCGTCATCGTTATAACATCAAAAAGAACTCATGAATGTCCACTTAGAAATGAAAAATACACTTGTTTTGTGGAATCTGAGTGTTCCAATGATTGCTTTTAGCAAATTGGCTGTCGTCTAATCGTGTGTCTTTGCTTCTATAGGCAGCTAGGAGCGGTGCTGGTCAATCAGAGCGTCCGCAATCGGCGGAAAGTAATGCACCAAGAGACATGCCTACTACACCTCCTTCGGCGGAAACCATCAGGATGGTGGCTGAAGCCGTATTTGCGATGATTAATGCCCAACCTGCAGGGCAAATGCACCACGCACCTCCTGTCGTGGAGCAAGAATCGGTTAGGGCGGCAGAGCCGAGAGTGGTGGAGCGCGCAGCAGTTGATCTGGTAGAGCCGAGGAGAGCTACGGAGAAGCAGCTTAAGCATGTAATGGGCTTTCATCCCCCAATATTTGACGGGACTGGAACGCCAGCTCAAACTGAGGACTGGCTCTCTGCGATAAAGAGAGTTTTAACAGCCACGTTAACTGAGGAGTGGCAGAAGACCACCATAGCGACTTTTCTTGTGGTGGGTGAAGCGAGGCTGTGGTGGGATGAGTTGGAGTTTCATCTCTTAGTGGATAGGCAGCTTGCTGATATGCCTATGGAGGAATTTTCAAGATTATTCCTAGCCAGATATGTACCCTCTGCTCAGAAGCTTGAGATGGAGAACCAATATCTTGGGTTAACTAAGGGATCCAGAAGCGTGCACGAGTACCTCCACGAGTTTACACAGTTGGGTCGGTATGTTGGGGCTATATTTACGGAAGAGGAGAGGAAGACCAACCGATTTTATGAGGGTCTTCGTGGTGACCTACAGTTACTCCTTGCTGGGCCTAAGGCGCAGGGCTTCCTAGCCTTGGTCAACTTGGCCCGGTCTTTGGAAAAGGTTGTGAAGAGGGTGTAAGAGAAGTAGGACCCAGGAGAAAAGAAGGCAAAGTTCAAAGTGTCTAATGCAAAGTCAGGATTCCGCAA
The DNA here is from genome assembly GCA_039583875.1 of Platanthera guangdongensis. Taxonomy (NCBI): domain Eukaryota; kingdom Viridiplantae; phylum Streptophyta; class Magnoliopsida; order Asparagales; family Orchidaceae; genus Platanthera; species Platanthera guangdongensis. The sequence continues at coordinate 5,077,483 of CM077150.1, read as the reverse complement.
ATGGAACAAGAAGCAGAGGACTTCGAACTCAGCCCCTTCGTCTGGTGTGTCAAGGGCAACCACAAGTTGAGTCCCAGGAGCTTGCTACAACTGTGGGAAGTCGGGGCATTTTGCTCGTGAGTGTTGGAGCGGACGTGCAAAGTCCTAGAGGAAGTCTGGAGCGACTTATGAGGAGAAAGGGAAGGCGGTGGAGTCAACCGCATCCCACTATGCTCTCGTCCAGCCTAGTGTTTATAATCTTGGTCTGCAAGAGGCCATAAGGCAAGCTGACGTGGTGACAGGTACAAGTTAATTTATAGCAGATTAACTTTTGTACTTGTTACCTCTTTTATGTGTTAGCTTACTTTTGTTGTTGCTAGGATTTGTTTTGATTCTCGATTGTCCGGTGAGAGCCTTGTTTGATACGGGAGTTTCGCATTCCTTCTTGTCCGAACGATTTGTGACGCTCATCGGGGTCCTCCCTCGATGGCAAAAGACAAGTTGAATGTGTTGTTACCCAATGGGTGCTCAATACGCGCGGATAAGGTCCGTGTAGTCAAGATTCGGATTGGGAATCAGGAGTTTGATTTGCGAGCGTTGATTCTACCGTTAGTAAAGTTCGATGTAATCTTTGGTATGGACTGGCTCTCGGAGCAGCGAGCTTACATTGATTGCAACTGAAAGGAGGTTAAGTTGGGATTAAATTCTGAACGGGAGACTACGTTTGCGGGCATGAAGGGGTCAGGGAAAGTTTTGATGTCAGCCCTTCAGGTGATTAAGGCAGTTCGGTCTGGGGCAGAGCTGTTTGTCACATTAGTGCAGGCTTCAACGCCTAAGCCTAGTCTGGACAGTATCCCAGTTGTGTCTGAGTATCCTGATGTGTTTCCAGATGATCTCCCAGGAGCTCATCCTCAGCGGAAGATAGACTTTACTATAGAGCTGGTACCGGGTGCCAAACCGGTGTCACGCTCCCCCTATCGGATAGCGCAAAAAGAGATGGCGGAGTTGAAGGTGCAACTGCAAGAGTTGTTAGAGCAAGGTTATGTGCGTCCAAGTTCGTCGCCTTGGAGCGCACCGATTCTCTTCGTTAAGAAGAAAGATGGGAGCTTGCGGCTTTGTATCGACTACCGGGAATTGAACAAGCTTATGGAAAAGAATAAGTATCCGATCCCGAGAATTGACGATCTGTTTGATCAGTTGGTTGGGTCAACGGTATATTCGAAGTTAGATCAGAATTCTGATTACTACCAATTGAGGATAAGGGAGAGCGACATGTAACGCCCCCACCCGTCACGTGGCATATAACGGTGGGTCCGGTCGGGGCCCCACGGCATAGGTCACAGACAAGTGATGGAATTACTTGTGGTGATCAAATTCTATTCGTGTCCTTAACTCAATCCATTCTAGCACAGCATTAATTAAGTTGCATGAACTCAACTCCAGGAATGTCCACTAATACATAAATGCCACATTTATATATCACAAAACCAGGAATGTATACAACCCACACACACATGGCCTTAAGGCCTTACAGGTTGCTCTTTGTACACATATACAAGTTCGTACTTCGGCACGCAGGCCGGCCACACATGAAATCCAACCACGACTCACTTGGCCTTCAAGGGCCTTAGCAGCAAGCTTCCAATCCCTGCGCATTTCATTTCAAGCCGCAGCACCTGCAAGTAGAAATCCACCAAGGAGCGGCAACCCATGCCCGGGGCAGCGGTTTCTTCCCTGTATGCATTTGCAAGTACAATAGCTGACAATCACAAGCATACATATCAAATCACAAAACGCCAATCGCAGCCCGACGCTTCGTGCTCTCAGGGCACCTTACGGTGTACCGGAAACCCATGGTAACACCACCAATCGCACGGTAATTAACTTGTTGGCTGGCCGGTCCTAGTCACCCCAACACGCATGCTGGTTGCATCCCGCCCAAACCAAGCAGAGGTACGTACCGCATGGCAAATGTGAGCATTCATCCAACAGATCGACCCGCTTTTATTTCGGTGTAGCAAGTCGGGCTATCGCACGCTCCCGAACACTGCCACCAATCGATCTCTCCATCATGCCCAGGTACAGGTTAGCCTTGCCCGTGCTCACATCGTCACTGGCGTACCGTGACGCGGGTCGGCCTTCCCTTCCTGGGTAGCCGCAGCTTCCCGCTCTCGCAGAGCAAACCACAAGGAGCTTCGCAAAGCATCCAAGATCATATCCATGGCTAGCCCACACATGAGCATACCATCCACACATAGCATTCAATCATCCAATACACAAAGCACATAGCATCTTTGCAAATCCACGGAGTCTTCTCCGTTTACCCATGATCATCACCAATCCAGACTAACGGTCCAGATGGGCTTCACACAGCATGTCTATGTCGTACGCCACATTCCGGCTCTAGATGCAGACTCAACGACGGAATCACTTCGTGCATCCACCTTTTGGTGAAGGATTCCACGCATATGCATAAAGAAAGGACTTCGATATCCAAGAAGGAGATCGTTACCCTTGAAGATCGCTTCGGCGTCATGAAGTAGCCGGATAGAAGTCACCGCCTCGGCTTAGCCTTCACGAATCCGCTCTCGGATCTTCGATCCGCACTCCGCAGCTCCTCCAGCAGCTGGTTTCTCTTCTTCCTTCCTTCCCTTGCACTCCCTTCTTCTTGCTCTCTCTTGAAATGAGAAGAAGAAGAAGATAATGAAGAGGAATGGTTAAATCCCCCTTTTTCCCGGCCTTAACAACACCTGGACAAAGCCTATCCATTGTATCCAGAAAGAGGGAATCAAACGGCTCAGATTTGGCCAGAAAAGCATAAACACGGCCTGACACGCCCTGTGACACGCCCGTGTCACAGGCCGTGTCACCCAAAGCGGCAGGCAACCGACTACAACCAACCAGTACACGGCCATGGGACACGCCCGTGTCATGGGCCGTGTCCCCTGACACGCCCTCAGACACGCCCGTGTCTGAGGTCGTGTGCATCAGGCTGCACAACCTCAAAATTACCCGAGACTCACACGGCCTTGGGACACGCCCGTGTTCCAGGCCGTGTGCACCTGGACATACTCGTGTCCCGCAAACACGCCCTGACAGAAAACATCGAGCTGAGTTCGTCGACCACATGGACACGCCCTGTGACACGCCCGTGTCACAGGCCGTGTCCTCACTCGACACTCGACACTCGACGATCGTCGAGCAAAATTCGTCGACCACACGACTCGACACAACCCAGGCATGACACACCCTGGGACACGCCCGTGTCCCAGGCCGTGTCACCCATGCCTGAACCCAAATTGACCCAAATCAATTTTAGGGTGTTACACGACATCCCAAAGACAGCATTCCGTACGCGGTTTGGGTATTACGAGTTCACGGTCATGTCGTTTGGTTTAACCAATGCGCCATCCGTGTTTATGGAGCTGATGAACATGACGTTCAGAGAGTACCTAGACCGTTTTGTGATAGTATTTATTGACGATATCCTGGTGTACTCGCAGTGTGAAGAGGATCACTACAATCACCTGCACATGGTGTTGGAGACGTTGAGGAGAAACCAGTTGTGTGCTAAGTTCTCCAAGTGTGAGTTCTGGTTATCATCGATAGCGTTTCTTGGTCATGTTGTTAGTGGAGAAGGGATAGCTGTGGATCCGGCGAAGATAGTGGCGATACATGAGTGGCCTTCTTTGACTACAGTGGCGGAGGTCCGGAGCTTTCTAGGGTTTGCTGGCTACTACAGGCGCTTCGTAGAGAACTTCTCACGGATAGCGCTACCACTCACGACTTTGACTAGGAAGAATCAGAAGTTTGTGTGGTCTTCGGAGTGTGAACAGTGTTGATGCGCGGAAACGACACCGGGGGCACAGCTAACACGGAGGGGGTGTTTTGGTCTCACAGGCTAGGAGAGGCGGAAGGAGAAGGTTGCGAGGGTAGAGGAGAAGGAAGCTTCTGAATGTTCGAGAGTGGAGCAAACAGCTTGCTCAAGGAGGGTTGCGGGGGAAATGGGAGAGGCTTGATCAACAGAGAGGGTTGATCAAGAGAGGAAGAGAATGTTGAACAGGAGCTGTCGAGCAGACAGTTTCTACGACGGTTGTACTTGTAGGTTGGTTGTCGAGAAGAGCTGAGCTGAGCTGAGGGCAAGGCTTGCTGAGCAGAGAGCAAGGCTTGCTGAGCAGAGAGCAAGGCTTGCTGAGCAGAGGGAAGAAGAGGGGGCCGCTAGCAGCGGCAACAACACACTTCACCCGCCGCGGCATAAATGTCACTCTTGCGACGGGCTTTCCTTTGATTAATAGCGAGAGGTTACAAGCTTACATGTACACCTTCACAACAAAGCATTAAAGGGGTACAAAGGGAAGCTGGCGGCTAAGGGAGAAGAAGTTGCCAGAGAGCAGAGAAAAGAAGCTGCCAGAGACTAAGTAAAAGAGGCTGCTAGCAGCTGGAGGACTGGGAAACTGAGTCCGCAGAGCTTGCTGGCAAGCTGCAGGTAAGCTGTGGAGGACTGCGCAGACAAGAAAACGGAGTCCGCAGAGCTTGCTGGAAGGCTGATGGAGGACTGGGCGGACTGGAAAACTGAGTTCGCAGGGTCTGCTGGCAGGAGTTGTCTCCACCTCTGGTCCCCTTAAATGAGAGGTATCAGGGGCTATTTATAGGCTCGGGGAAGATCTTCAAAAACGGGGCCCAGTGATGTCAGCATGACGACCTGCGCGGACTCCGCGGACTGGAACATGGAGTCCGCCAGGTCGGCGGGCGAAGCAGGCGGTAGGAGGCCGGGAGAGAACAGAGACCGCTCTTGCCGGGCGGACTGGGCGGACTCCAAGGGGAGTCCGCCCGGCATGTTGACGGGCTGACGGAGGTCATCGCCTGCGGCTGCGGGCGGACGGGCGGACTCAAGGGAGTCCGCCCCTGCTGCTATTGGCGGGCGGACGGAGGCCATCCCCTGCGGCTGCGGACGAACGGGCGGACTCAAGGGAGTCCGCCCCTGCTACTGCTGGCGGGCGGACGGAGGCCACCCCCTGCGGCTGCGGGCGGACGGGCGGACTCAAGGGAGTCTGCCCCTGCTGCTGCTGGCGGTCGGACGGAGGCCACCCCCTGCGGCTGCAGGCGGACGGGCGGACTCAAGGGAGTCTGCCCCTGCTGCTGCTGGCGGTCGGACGGAGGCCACCCCCTGCGGGTGCAGGCGGACAGGCGGCCTGGGAGGACTCAGGAGGAGTCCGCCCGGCTGGCTGCGGAGCGGAGGCCGCCCCTTGCGGGCGGCCTGAGCGGACTCAAGAGGAGTCCGCCCGGCTGGCGGAGGCCGCCCCCTGCGAGCGGCCTGGGCGGACTCCAGGGGGAGTCCGCCCAGCTGGCGGAGGCCGCCCCCTACAGGCGGCCTGGGCGGACTCCAGGGGGAGTCCGCCCGGCTGGTGGAGGCCGCCCCCTGCGGGCCGCCTGGGCGGAATCCAGGGGGAGTCCGCCCGGCTGGCGGAGGCCGCCCCCTGCGGGCAGCCTGGGCAGACTCCAGGGGGAGTCCGCCCGGCTGGCGGAGGCCTCCCCCTTGCGGGTGGCCTGGGCGGACTCCGGGGGGAGTCCGCCTGGCTGGAGCGGATGCCGCCTCCTGCGGGCGGCCTGGGCGGACTCTAAGGGGGAGTCTTCCTGGCAAACTCCGAAGCGGGCACCCTCCTGCGGGCGAGATCCTGATGGTGGGCTGCCTCCTGCAAGGAAAAGCACTGCACGGTTAGCAGGCCTAACCGCATGGCCTGCAAGGGTGAGCTATGGGAGTAGCCCGCCGTCCTGCAGGGCACACGGTTGCCAGGAGACCTAGGCGAACAGGGAAAACTGTCCGCCTGAGCTGAGACTTGTCGCGATCAATAGGGAAAATCTGAGGATTGCGACTAGCCAGCTGGCTACCTTGGGAAGGATCGCCGATTTCTGGGTTGACATAATCCCCGCACTTTTTTAAGTTCCGAAGGGAACTTCGAAAAAGTTGGAGACCCACGAAAATCGTGATCCACCCCAAAGGAAAGAGAAGGGGGGCAAGGAGAGATAGAACCTGAAGACTCTCCTTACAAGCTTGGTGTTTCTTGTCTATTTTCCTGCAAGAGGAAAGTTAGGGTAAGCATGTATGGGTGGTACATCGAGTGTGTACTTGAGTTTTCTTTTGCAAAACGAAGAAGATGTGTCTTCCGTTAAGTTCTGCAAAACAAAAGTGAGGAAAACAGAAAGACATAATAACTTGCAAGTACCTGATAGAGGCTTGCAAGCACCTGTTATCCTCTGCAAAAAGGGAAGGAAGAAGAGTATACAAGAAAGAAAGAAAAATGAGTTGCAAGTACCTGGAAGGAACTTGCAAATCTTTGCTGGTTTCTGCAAAATAAGAGTTAAAAGTACGCACAGTGCATGAAAGTAACTTGCAAGTACCTGAATGGAGCTTGCAAGTGTCGGTGATCTCTGCAAGAAGAGAGTTAAAGGCAGGTATTGTATACAAAGATAAGCTGCAAGTACCTGAATATGACTTGCAGACGTCTGCTAGCCACTGCAAAGTGAAGAGTGAGCAGCAGATATAAAATAATGAATTAAACTGCAAGTACCTGGATGAGGCTTGCAGGTGTATGTTGTTCTCTACAAAGAGAAAAGTTAGAAGAAGAAATATGCATATGAAAGGAGCTTGCAAGTACCTGTGGAGAAGGCTTGCAAGAGTTTGATAATCTCTGCGAGGAGAGAAATTAGAAGCAAACAATACATGAAGATAACCGCACCAAAACTGTTGAGATAACCCATGAAGGTTGATGAGATAAGGTTGATATGACCAAGAAGCAAGAAAAATGCCTGATGAACACTTTATCATGAAGCCAATATCAATAAATCGAGCGTTAGCTGTCGATATGGCTGGATGGACATAAGCAAAATGAATGCCAGAATCCTTTTGGTAGGTTGGATTAACCTATTCACCTGTGAAAGGAGGGAATAGACAAAAGAAGGTCTATACTCGGAATGACTAAAGAAGGTTGAATGCTGCCACAAGTGTTCCCTGTGGGCCTTATGCATCACTTGCTTGAAAAATCATCCCGAGTATAGTCCTACTCAAAGCGGGCTGGCCGCGCATCCTCAAGGAGGGCACAAAAGAGAAAAGCAAGGAGAAAGATCCTGAGAAGGATTGCTAGAAGCACCGCTCTCTTGCCTTGGGCACAAGCATCACTGATCAATGAGACTGGTTGCGCCAAGAGGCCTATAGCTTGTCTGTGGATTGATCAGTTTAGTTATGAGAACCCGAGAAGGCACGGATCGAGGATACCAGAGAGTGTTCAACTATCACAATTAGGTGATGATCGAAGAGACAAGGCTACGCTTGATCGCCATTGCTTGTCAAGCAAAGATCATCATAACTGTAATGTATCCTATGCAAAGCACAACAGAGCTAACACATGGGGCTCCCCTAGCACACACTCTGTGTCAGATGCCGGCTAGGATGCGAAATCTGAAGCCCATTATCGTGATTGAACTGCTCCCACCACACACATGGGTATACTCCCGCCATATGTGGTCGTAGCGGTGGTGCGAGAACAAACTACAGACGGAACGTTTCAGACTCGGTGATATCTCATTGGTGTACTAATCCCTCAGAGAGAGAGAAGTAGAGGAAGGAGCAACACAAGAAGGGAATTGTGTCAGTATAAGATCCCTAATAAAAAGCTTTGTTGAAAAGCAAGAGATGAACACTGAGAAGTGTTTGGTGAAATGAAAATGCTTGAAGAGAGAAAGAGCAAGGGTTGAGATAACCGATGAAGGTTGCTAGGAGCTTTAGAGGACTGTGAAGTCCATTGCTTGCTTAGAATAGCCTTTCAAGCACACCTTCGTCATCGGCATCGAAGCATTCGATGGCTTGGTTAACAACGAGGAGAGGAGGTTCTTCGACTTGGTTTACTCCCCTTGAGGAGCAAGGAACGTCTGCAACTTCTTTGCCCTTTGAAGTTGCTGGATCAGGGCGTTCTTCTTTGGGAAACAGGCCATGCATCTTCCTCTGCCGGAGCATCCTTTGCACAAGCTGTCAGAATGCTCGGCAGTCTTCTGTTAGGTGACCTGGTTCTTTGTGAAATTCACAGTAAGGTTCTGAACCCCTAGATCTTTGATCTGCTGGTCGATAGGGCTTCTTGAAGTTTGCCCTATCTCTCATGATCTGGATCACTTCTTGCATGGCCTCGTCGAGATCGGACTCATGCAAGTCATTGTCTTGCTGCTGATGAACCGCTGCTGCTTGAGAAGAAGGAGCTAGTGGTAGCAATGAATCTTGAGTGTAGAAACCACCCGTCACCGCACATCTTCCCAAAACTCCGAGGTTATGGTAAGGGGGGACGGGGGTACATAAACATCAAGGACCACCCGCTGCAGGCAATGTGAGACTAATCCAACCACGTGATGGCGGGGATATTCCGCCGCACGGGGGGACCACCGGGGTCAACACCCAGACCTAGAACGCGATGGGGAAGCCCAAATATGTGGTCCCACACACACCCAATCCCGCTGGACCTTGGTCCTCAACACACCCCCGCAGCGGGATGACTCTGATACCATGTAGAAACCACCCGTCACCGCACATCTTCCCAAAACCCCGAGGTTATGGTAAGGGGGGACGGGGGTACATAATCACCAAGGACCACCCGCTGCACGCAATGTGGGACTAATCCAACCACGGGATGGCGGGGATATTCCGCCACACGAGGGGCCCACCGGGGTCAACACCCAGACCTGGAACGCGATGGGGAAGCCCAAATATGCGGTCCCACACACACCCAATCCCGCTGGACCTTGGTCCTCAACATTGAGCATGATCGCGGCTCGGGAAGGAGTATCGATGGCGATGAATCCTTCTCTCCTTCCTTGAGTGAGTTGGGAAGTGATTGTGAGGAGACCTTGGAGGATGCTTGCGAGAGAGATCCTCCTCGGATATAAGCTTGGAGACGAAGCCTGGGTTGCTCTTTTCGCCTCGGATATATGAGTTGGCTAGAGCAATCAACTCTTGATATGTCCTTGGAGCACGAACATTGGCTTCAAATTTGAGAGGCCCTTCAGAAGACCGTGGATAAGAGCCACTCTGTACATTTCTTGATCAGTAACTTCGATGTCCAAAATCTCTCTTTAGAATCGATCAACAAACTGAGACCAAGTCTCATTCCCGCGCTGCTTGATCTCAAAGTGGGCTTCCAGACCGCCCTTTCTCTTGGTTGATGTAGAGAATCTGAGAAGAAACTCCCTTCGTAGATCTACGAAGGAAGTGATGGAGTGAGGACAGAGGCAATAGAACCAGTCCCTCACTTGCCCATCAAAGCTGGTCACAAGGAGCTTGCACTTCGTTGCGTCTGAAAGAGTTTTGAGAGCAACGGCTGACTCAAAAGCTTGGAGGTGCTTTACTGGATCAGCCTCTCTAGTGTAGATTGGCAGTCGAGGCTCTCTGAAGTTTGCTGGAGTAGGCTCATGGCGAACATTCTCCGCGAATGGTGAAGGTTCTTCTTGTTCTCCTACAACATAGGGAAAAAAAGGAGCATAAGTTGCAGCTGCAAAAGGAGCATGAGGATGAAAAGGAAAGGTTGCTGCAGGAGGAGCAGAGGCAGGAGCTGAAGGGTCGGGATGACTTCCCTGAAAATTGAGAAATCTAGCAGGACTTCCCCGGGCTGCTTCCCGGAAGAAGTTATGGCGAGCAGCAAACTCTTCATCTTGAGGTCGCAAAGGAGCTGCTGGCCCTTGCGGAAAGGTTTGTGTGTAAGGAGGATAGAACGGCGGGCAAGCTTGAGAGTTAGCTTGTTGATGCTCTGATGTTGGTGTTGGGTTGATTGGAGCAGCTGGAGCAGCTGGAGCGGTTGCTGGTTGAGAGTCTAGTCGTTGCGTGATTGCAGCAAGAACTTTGTTGATCGCTTGGAACTGTTGAGCATTCTCACGGCGCGACTGCTCAAAAGCTTCCCAGAGAGGATCTTCACTGGGACTTGGAGAAAGGTTCTCGGCTGATTGATGGTCTGACATGGTTAACTGTCGCTTTCACTGCCTGTTCGGATCTGAAGGATCGCTCGTTAACTGATGTTCCACGCTCGCCGCACCAAAACTGTTGATGCGCGGAAACGGCACCAGGGGCACAGCTAACACGGAGGGGGTGTTTTGGTCTCACAGGATAGGAGAGGAGGAAGGAGAAGGTTGCGATGGTAGAGAAGAAGGAAGCTTCTGAATGCTCGAGATTGGAGCAAACAACTTGCTCAAGGAGGGTTGCGGGGGAAATGGGAGAGGCTTGATCAATAGAGAGGGTTGATCAAGAGAGGAAGAGGAGGTTGAATAGAAGCTGTCGAGCAGACAGTTTCTACGACGGTTGTACTTGCAGGTTGGTTGCCGAGAAGAGCTGAGCTGAGATGAGGTCAAGGCTTGCTGAGCAGAGAGCAAGGCTTGCTGCACAGAGAGCAAGGCTTGCTGAGTAGAGGGAAGAAGAGGGGGCCGCTAGCAGCGGCAGCACACACTTCGCCCGTCGCGGCCTAAATGCCACTCTTGCGACGGACTTTCCTTTGATTAATAGCGAGAGGTTACAAGCTTACATGTACACCTTCACAACAAAGCATTAAAGGGGTACAAAGGGAAGCTGGCGGCTAAGGGAGAAGAAGTTGCCAGAGAGCAGAGAAAAGAAGCTGCCAGAGACTAAGTAAAAGAGGCTGCTAGCAGCTGGAGGACTGGGAAACTGAGTCCGCAAAGCTTGCTGGCAAGCTGCAGGTAAGCCGTGGAGGACTGCGTAGACAGGAAAACGGAGTCCGCAGAGCTTGCTGGAAGGCTGATGGAGGACTGCGCGGACTGGAAAACTGAGTTCGCAGGGTCTGTTGGCAGGAGTTGTCTCCACCTCTGGTCCCCTTGAATGAGAGGTATCAGGGGCTATTTATAGGCCCGGGGAAGATCTTCAAAAAGCGGGGCCCAGTGATGTCAGCATGACGACCTGCGCGGACTGGAACATGGAGTCTGCCAGGTCGGCGGGCGAAGCAGGCGGCAGGAGGCCGGGAGAGAACGGAGACCGCCCTTGCCGTGCGGACTGGGCGGACTCCAAGGGGAGTCCGCCCGGCCTGTTGACGGGCTGACGGAGGCCGCCGCCTGCGGCTGCGGGCGGACGGGCAGACTTAAGGGAGTCCGCCCCTGCTACTGCTGGCGGGCGGACGGAGGCCACCCCCTGCGGCTGCGGGTGGGCGGGCGGACTCAAGGAAGTCCGCCACTGCTGCTGCTGGCGGGCGGACGGAGGCCACCCCCTGCGGCTACGGGCGGACGGGCGGACGGGCGGACTCAAGGGAGTCCGCCCCTGCTGCTTCTGGCGGTTAGACAGAGGCCGCCCCCTGCGGCTGCAGGCGGACGGGCGGACTCAAGGGAGTCCGCTCCTGCTGCTGCTGGCGGTCGGACGGAGGCCACTCCCTACGGCTGCAGGCGGACGGGCGGCCTGGGCGGACTCAGGAGGAGTCCGCCCGGCTGGCTGCAGAGCGGAGGCCGCCCCTCGCGGGCGGCCTGGGCGGACTCAGGAGGAGTTCGCCCGACTGGCGGAGGCCGCCCCCTGCGGGCGGCCAGGGCGGACTCCAGGGGGAGTCCGCCCGGCTGGCGGAGGCTGCCCCCTGCGGGGGCCTGGGCGGACTCCAGGGGGAGTCCGCCCCGGCTGGCGGAGGCCGCCCCCTGCGGGCAGCCTGGGCGGACTCCACGGGGAGTCCGCCCGGCTGGCGAAGGCCGCCCCCTGCGGGCGGCCTGAGCGGACTCTAGGGGGAGTCCGCCCGGCTGGCGGAGGCCGCCCCCTGCGGGCGACCTGGGCGGACTCCATGGGGAGTCCGCCCGGCTGGCGGAGGCCGCCCCCTAGCGGGTGGCCTGGGCGGACTCTGGGGGGAGCCCGCCTGGCTGGAGCGGATGCCGCCTCCTACGGGCGGCCTGGGCGGACTCCAAGGGGGAGTCTGCCTGGCAAACTCCGAAGCGGGCGCCCTCCTGCGGGCGAGATCCTGATGGTGGGCTTCCTCCTGCAAGGAAAGGCACTGCACGGTTAGCGGGCCTAACTGCATGGCCTGTGGGGGTGAGCTATGGGAATAGCCCGTCGTCCCGCAGGGCACGCGGTTGCCAGGAGACCTAGGCGGACAGTGAAAACTGTCCGCCTGAGCTGGGACTTGTCGCGATCAATAGGGAGAATCTGAGGATTGTGACTAGCCAGCTGGCTACCTTGGGAAGGATCGTCGATTTCTGGGTTGACAAACAGGCTTTTGAAGAGTTGAAGAGGTGGTTGACCACATCGCCTATTTTATTTTCCCCAAGTGGAACCGAAGGGTTTGAAATCTATAGTGATGCTTCGGGCAGGGGTGGGCTGTGTTCTGCTACAGCATGAGAGTGTTATAGCCTACGATTCACGACAATTGAAGGCTCACGAGAGAAATTATCTGGTCCATGATTTGGAGTTAGCAGTCGTGATATTCGTTTTAAAGCTGTGGAGGCACTATCTGTACGGTATGAAAGTCGATATATACACCGATCATAAGAGCTTGAAGTACTTGTTAGATCAAAAGGATCTGAACATGAGGCAGCGGAGGTGGATGGAGTTCCTATGGGACTACACCTTCAAGATACATTATGTGTCAGGGAAAGATAATGTAGTGGCAGATGCGTTGAGTCGTAAGGTTCCTGCACAGGCCAACTGGTTATCGGTACATGATGAGAGATTGGTCCGTGAGTTGGAGGCTTTGGAAATATCTTGCATCGACAAGCAGTCTGGTACTGAGGCGAAACCGTTTTGGACCGAGGTGTAGTGTGACCTAGCTGATAGAGTTCAGCGGGCTTTGATTCAGGATAACAACATGAAGCAGATCTTGGATGAATCATTGGATGGGTCAAATTCCCAGTTTGCTGTTGAGGATGGGTTGCTAAGGAAGGACGGTCGCCTATGCGTTCCTAGTGCGGATAATCTTCGGGAGGAGTTGATGTACGAGGCTCATCATACCAAGTACTCAATCCACCCGGGAAGCACGAAGATGTATAGAGACATGAAGAAATTATTTTGGTGGCTAGAATTGAAGAAGGATGTAGCACTCTATGTGGCCAAGTGTCTAACTTGTGCCTTGGTGAAGGCGGAGTACCAGAAGCCCGGAGGTTTCCTAAAGTCCTTGTCTATCCCGGAATGGAAATTTGACGACATATCTATGGATTTTGTGCATGGCTTGCCGAAGTCGCAGAGGGGAAACGACGCCATCTGGGTGGTCGTAGATAGGTTGAGAAATGTGTCGCACTTCATCCCGATCAGGAAGGAAGATCAGGTGGAAAGGTTGGCCAAACTCTATGTGGAGAATATTGTACGGTTGCATGGTGTGCCCCGCGGTATTGTTAGTGATCGAGATGGACGCTTCACGTCGAATGACTGGAGGTTGGTGCATAGTATGTTGGGTACTAAGCTAAAGTTCAGCACAACCTTTCATCCGCAAACGGATGGCCAAACCGAGAGGGTCAACCGGACGTTGGAGGACATGCTTCGCATGTGCGTCCTAGATTTTGGAAAGCAGTGGGAAGATCACATGTACATGGTGGAGTTTGCGTATAACAACAGCTTTCAGGCTAGTATTGGAATGACGCCTTTCGAGGCCTTGTACGGGAGAAAGTGTCGCACACCGTTGTCTTGGTTGGAGATGGGCGAGTCAAAGATTTTCAAACGTCAAGCGGTGGAAGATGCCACTTCAGTGATACGGACAATTCAGGAACGGTTGAAGATCGCTCAGGACAGATAGTCGAAGTACTATAACGTCAAACATAGGAACGTGGAGTTCAGTGTTGGCGACTGAGTGTACTTGAAAATCAAACCGTTCAAGGGTGTCTCGCGGGTTCGACGCTTGAAGAAGCTGAGTCCGAGATACCTTGGACCATTTGAGATCCTGGAGCGTGTTGGCGAAGCAGCGTATAGATTGAAGCTGTCAGTGGAGTTGAGTGGGCTACACGATGTGTTCCACGTATCGTTGTTGCGTAAGGCGGTGTAAGTGTCTTCGCAGATAGTTGCAGTTGATCAAGTGCTAGTTGATTATGAGTTGACGACAAAGGTCAAGCATATACGTATAGAAGACATTGAAGTCAAGCGACTCCGCAACAAGGATATCTGAATGGTTAAAGTCTGTTGGGATAATTGCGGACGTGAGGAGATTTCTTGGGAGTGAGAGCAAACTATGTTGGAAGAATACACCGAGTTTTTCCGTTCAGGTAACTTGTAATTTTGTGTACCTTTACTTAATTTCGGGATGAAATTCCTTAAGTGGGGGAGATTTGTAACGCCCCGAAATATGTATTTGAGTTGGTCGCGTAAAAAGGGGATTTTGGTGCCTGTATAGGGGTATACGGCCTAGGACACGGGTGTGTCCAAGGCCGTGTATGGCTAGTTTTTTGGTCGTTTTCATCCCGAGAAGGACACGACAAGGAACACGGCTAAATGACATGGGCGTGTCATTTGACACGGGCGTGTGCCTACCCGTGTCAGTACCTGTGTTCAACAGGGTTGTGTCGGTTGGCGTGGCGGTTATGTGTGACATGCCCTCGGACACGGGCATGTCGAGGAACCCGACACGGGTGTGTCGAGTGAGACACGGGCGTGTCTGAGCCCGTGTGAGTCTCTGTGTTCGACGATCGTGCCTGGATCGAGGCACACGGCCTGGGACACGGTCGTGTGCCAAGCCGTGTTCGGCCCAGGTCTGTTGATTTTTTGAGCGAATCAGAGCCGTTCGATTTCTTTATTTTAAATCCAACGACCCAGGTGGTTTCCTTCTCTGTTAAGGCCGTGAATGGGAGTTGAATACTTCATTTCTCTCCAAAGCTTTCTCTCTCCAAGGAGTTAGAGCAAGGAGGAAGAAGGAGGATAATTCCGGCCGCCGGCGGAGCATCGGAGCACCATTTTGAGATCTGAGAGCGGATCCGTGGAGGAAAGATCGTTGTGAAGACTTCTATCCGTGTAGTTTTTCCAAGGCGCCAAAGCGTACTACAAGGGTAACAATTCTTAACTTGAGCATGTGAAGCTCTTCCTTTTTGCATAGGGAAACCCGCTCCCACGAGTGTGCGGTGAGTGTGTGGTGTTCCTTGGGGTTGATGTGAATAGTCCCCCTTGTGTTGCATATAGAGTCTGGAATCGAAATACGGGCATAGGCATTGTGTGTGAACCCTACCCGGACATGTTGGTCTGGATCGGTGATGTTGCATTTGTTATGATTTGCCGGAGAAGACTTCGTGCATTGGGTTTCTATGCGGTAGATTGCAGCAGGGATCCTTGGAGGTTAGCTCCAAGGCGCACTCGGAAAACTGAGTGGAATCATTGTTCTGCTAACTTGGCGGTCTGGGAACCGGCCTTGAACATAATTGGGTTATGTGATTGTTTGGAAATGGCAGGATCCGAGAGAAGCTTGGCCTGTGCGTACGTCTTAAGGTGAACTACGCAGTTGTGAGCAACGGGCAAGTGGAATCGGACCTGTGCTATGTGGTTCGGTGCGAGATACCCGAAAAGGGGACTGGCCGTTGACATAGTCGGGAGCCTTAGACAGTGGTCAGAAAGGCTAAATGCTCACGTGGTTGCCATCTTGGTGGTGGTGGTGGTAAAGACGCTGAAGTGTCAGGATTCAACGTTAATGTGCCCTGAGTGCACGGGGTGTTTGGCCATGCGAGCCTACATCTGTGGCGAAATGTAATTGCACTTTATTGTTTAGCTGGGCTAATGTTATGCATGAAAAGAGCACTGCCATCTCGAGTAAGGGGCGGGGTCGTTATAATTTGGTCGGCTTTAGCTGACCGTTGCCTATTTGTCACCATGCGGTGGAATGTTGCTTGCAGGTGTTACGGAGCCGAGTGCAAAATAGCGGGCTGGAGCCCATGTTGCTGTGCTGGCCCTTGAAGGTCGTAAAGAATAGTTGTTTTTTTTGTTATGTGTGGCTGGCCTGCGAGCCGATGTATGTAAGACACTATTTGTTAAGTGAACTATTGTAAGGCCATAAGGCCGTGTTTCCCCCCTTTCAGTGTATTTGGGTTTCATTCTTGCTGTGTGGATGTGAACATTCATGATTATGGATTTAAGTTTTGAGTTCTTTCAATTATTTAAAAGCTTCCGCTAGAATGCTCTGTGTAGGAAGAGTAGTTTTAATTAGATAGTTTGGATATTCTTATGTAACCCTTCTGACTGTCTGTGGTATATGGCATCGGGTTCCAGCTGGACCTTCTGTTATATGTCATGTGACAGATGAGGGTGTTACAACGAGAGTTGTATGGATGGAGATAGCTTTAGCCCGCATGAGTCTCACTGCCGAGCCACACTAATTGTAACACCTCGCTCGTTTCGAAGGGTACACCAGTGGATCCGACCGAGACCCCATGCCATACAAACTGAACAAGTTAAAGCCATACAAAATAAGTAATCAACACAAACTATACATCACAGAGTACACTAAACAAAAGCATTTTATTAAAACTAAATCATAGTGTCAACGACACTAAATGAATGAAATGTCACATCTATTATTGACCTCAAGGTCATACATGTTTCGCAAGTGTACAAATATATATATGGTTTACAAACATTGGCACGCATGCCGACAATACATGATAGATATTGACACTAAACTTTGGCCTTCGAGGGCCAACACAGAAAAGGACTTCATCCCGCTATTTCCCGTTTGGCTCGCCAGCACCTACACAAGTATATTCCACGAAAACGTGGCAAAATAAACAACGGTCAGCTTTAGCTGACCATACTGGTATAACCACCCTACCTCATTCCTTGTGTGGTGGTACTCCTTCCATACAAGCAAGTAGTATAACAACATATATTTGCACAACAATCCCCACAAACGATGGCACACACGACTATCTATTTTGTGCTCTTGGGGCACACTTTCGGTGTACTCCCTGATTCCCACCTCTATCCAAAGTATCATCTACTTAAATGATTCAATTGAGCGACTAGCGATTGTCACGTCAAAATGCTACCCGGACTTCCCCGAGATCAGTGCACCGGGGAATTACCTCTTCATTGACTTACACTGGACGGGTTCAGATCAATTTTGTGTGGCTCAATCAACACGAACAACCAGCACGATGCAGGTCAGCATCACCTCGACTCGTTAATATGATAACGAATGTTGTCTCTTACAGACAACACACAAGGCCGCCAAAGCTAGGCACACCAGTCCCTTCAGCTTCTGACATTACACACCTAACCCCCAAGACTTAGGCTTCACATCCACAGACAATGCTCACTAAGAGCTATTGATGACAATGTCCATTATCGATGGGTGACTTTAACTGAACAACAATTCTATTATAACTTCGGGTGTTTCCTGGAGTTGGCCTCCAGTACTCCATGTAGTATCTTGTAGCACCCAGAACCCAAAATACCATACGAACTTTCATGGAGTTTTCTCTGACACGCAAAATTAAACATCACTAATTCAGACTAACTTGTCACAGATGGACTTCACACAACACGCCTATGTCTGTACAATAATCTGAACTCTATATGCATATTATATCGAGAATGAACAACATCAACCTAATGAACTGTATCGCCCTCCACTAATACGTGGAGACACTTCCACGCAGATATGCTAATAGCAAATTAGGACTAGCATGTCCTATCACCAGGAAGAATGATCATTACACTTGTTGATCACTTTGGTGTCATAAACTAGAAATTTAGCCGGTTGAAAAGGACCACAACAGACTACACTTTGTAGATCGGAAAACGACTTGCAAAGCGGAGGTTCAAAGCTCTGTTAATGGCAAAAACTCTTCTTCTTCTTTCTCTTCATTTCTCTTCAAAAAGCTAACCAAAGCCTTGAAATGGTAAGTTAAGGAAGCAAACTTGATGCTAGGCCCTTTAATAATAAAGGACAAGCTATTCCAGAGAGGTGATTGTGACAACCCGCATTTCCTCAACGAGTACATCGTATCAGAGCAAGAGGAACTACGGGTTATGATGTCACGTCGTGCAGGGGATAACTGTACACGCTCAGGCAAACCCTTGACGCTCACTTTATGAGTTGAAATCCATCAGTTCAATGCAAGAAAAACCGTTTAGTTTAATGGCCGTATCCCTCGGCATTAGGCATCAAAATGCGTGATTGTACGCGGCGGAAATACTTTGTTTACTTATGACGATCTCTTATATGCAGTCTGTCTTTATACTAAGATAAGAAATTATCTTTGTTTACGTTCTTTAGAAAATACTTGTTCGGTGACCAAAACATGTTATGCATGTTATCATAGCATAGGTTTTGTTTATCTTAAAAATACATAATGCAACCTACCATAAATCCTTCCCAAGATCAAGTAGACATCATCTTAGCCAAATGAGTCACATTAGCAGTCTAGCATTCATATATATATATCACAAGTAAAGAAAACCACTAATGGGCGCCAACAAGCTGACACGAACCCATTGGGGTGCAAGTATGTCTGTACAACAGAGGAAAGAACTACCTCGCTCGTAAGCTCGGCTAGCTCCAAAGAAACTCGACCCAAGCACTAGCCGCTCAACCGGCTACAACATGCACCTGAGGCATTCAAGAAAGAACACCTCAGCAATCATCAAAGCTATACAACAGAGTATGAAGTTCAGAAACTATAACGAAGGGGCTTACCGACCCTGTAGCAATGTTTCATGTAAGTAAACTGAGTAAACAAAACAGGTGGAAAACAAGTGTAAAACACTGTCAATCCAAAGTGTAAAACGCACCAAGTGCGTGCAATTCTCATCCAGTCCTGCTCAACCCGCAGGAGCAAAAAGGCAATACACATGCCCATTCCATCCTCTTTAGACCAAGAAACAACTATACTAGTGCAACATAAGCAACAGTTAAATGCGAGTCTGCAAGGGTCTTTTGGTGGCAGCCCTAAAGTGGAACGCACCAATAAAAGCCAGCCCAAATTGGGGCCAAAAAGGTGCTCTAAACCACAAATCAAAACCTGGTGGCCACAAAGGCTCAAACCACACTACCCCTTACCGAATCCTCACACAAACGCTCCTGCCATGGTTCACACTTCGCCTCGCAAAACTCACCATAAACGAACCCAAGCGCAACACCATAAGCAATTCTCACCATAACTCAAGTACACACGTTTCCTTCCTTCATCCTCACTCATGACGACAAATTGCCCATGTGTATGCTAACATGCGTATGCTACCATAATTTCTACTTACTCCTCAAAGGATATTGCTAACTAAACCAACAAGTGTATTTTAACATGATCATGACATGAACAAGAAAAGTTACATGAATCAATTTTGCATAAGAAATAATTGAACATAGGGAAATTTGATAACAAAGCGGTAAGCATGTGAGACATGCGGATCAAGAGGATTCATGACTAAACAAAAACAAGAAGAACAAGCTAGTAAAATTGAAAGAGGAAAATTAGCTAAACTTGAAAGAGAAAAAGTAGCTAAACTTGCACAATCAAAGAACAAGAAAACAAGATTGGCAAGGGTGAAAAACACCGCTTGCCTGAATCGAGATGACACCGCGACGGCTGCTCCTCTCTTTCCTTCCCTTGTCTTAGCTTTGCTCCCTTGATGTTCTTTTTGGAATGAGGAAGAAGCTGAATAAGAAGGTGAAATGAGGAGGAGCAATCTCTGTTTCGGCCTTATTTCCTCCAGAACAGAGCTGGACCGTTAGATTCAGAATCAGGGAAATGAACGGCACAAAAACTGGAAAAAGTCGATTTTCGGCCATGTCACGCCCTGTGTCACGCCCGTGTCACAGGGCGTGTACCTTAAGCGGCGCAAAAAGTCGGCAAATCCAAGTTTATCCACACGGTACACGACCGGGTACACGCCCGTGACGGGTCGGTCACGCCCATGACCTAGGGCGTGTAACCCGTGTCTCGACACCTCGTCGACCAAAAGTGTCGACACTCGACAAAGCTTGACACGCCCTGTGACACGCCCGTGTCACAGGTCGTGTCCCCTCTCTCGACACCCGACACTCGACACTCGACACTCGACACTCGATACAGCGGGACACGGCCCGTGACACGCCCGTGTCACAGGGCGTGTACCCCATTCGTCGAGCTCAACTCGACGCAAGAAATTCGTCGAGTCAAGGAGGTCACGCCCCAGGTCACGCCCTGGGTCACGCCCCGACACGCCCGTGTCGGGGGGCGTGTCACGCACAAAAACGACCATTTTTCCCTGTTTTGAAAAGTGTTTCTGTGTCGTCCTAGACCATTTTTGGCTTAAGAACTTTTTACCCTTTTTTGTTTGCTGTACACGCAACCCGTTTTGAGCAACATTACCCGGGCGCGAAAAAGTGCAAGCATTCCCAAAGAGGTCTCACCGAGTCCCCAAATTGGACTCCAGCTTGCTGGGGAATCGTGCAACTCGGCTACCAAAACAGCCACTCGCAAGCCCGTGGGAAAAACCATGCTCGAACAACGGTCAAAGCCAACGTAACGCTCATCATTCAACGAAAAAAAAATACGGGGCGTTACAGTCACTCCCCCTAACAAAAAGTTTCGCCTCGAAACTTTTCAATCATTTTGATATCACTCAAATGAGTAACCAAACAGAAACACGCATTTACGTACCAGCTTGTTTACGGGAATAAATGAGGGTGAGCCGCCCTCATCGTTGACTCGAGCTCCCACGTCGCGCTTTCCACATTTTGATTTGTCCATAGCATTTTGACCATAGGAATCTTCTTTTTCCGCAACACGCGATCTTGGGAGTCCAATATCCGGATGTGCATCTCCACATAAGAAAGGTTTGGCGCCAACTGCGGCACCACATCCAACACTTGCTTGTCATTTCGCACACACTTGCGAAGTTGGCTGACATGAAACACGTCGTGAACACCAGGAAAGTTCACGGGTAATTCGAGTCTGCCCTGATGGATAGTCTACGCCAAAGTAATGAGGCTTTGACGAGGCAGGTGCAGGAAGTGCAGTCCCAGCTCCAAGCTATGTCATCAGCGATGTTTGGGCTGGCACCAAGAGGGCAAGAGACTATCAGAGGCCTCACCATTTCTACTCCTTCCGTGGCAGTGATACCCCCAGTTGTGGTTCCTCCTGCAATGACTTTTATCTCGCAGTTTCAGCGACTTGGACCACCGACTTATGATGGAAAAGCGGATTTTGTGATCTTGGATGATTGGGTAATCATGTTGGAAGAGATGTTTGTTTATTCTGGCGTTACCGAAGACCAAAAGGTGATGCTTGCCGCCTATCAACTAAAAGGGTTGGCTAAAGGTTGGTGGTTGCGAGAAAAGGAAAGCCTAGGGGCGGGATGTTCGTGGGAAGCCTTCAAAGAAATGTTACGGCGCAAGTTTCTGCCGTCAGTGGAAAGGGACCGCCTGATGAATGACTTATTGTACCTGAAGCAGAGGAAACTCACAGTTAGTGAGTATGAAATTGAGTTTAGCAAGTTAAGTCAGTTCGCTCTGAGCTTGGTGACTACGGAAGCTGACCGAGTAAAGAGATTTCTTGGCGGACTCCGCAGCGACGTGCAGCAGTTCGCAAGTGCTTATGGAGCGACGAGTTACACCACTGTGGTTGAGGCTGCTTTGAAGGTTGAAGCTATAGAAAATGCAAAACAAAGAGGACAGCTGATGAGGAAGGATAAGAGGAGCAGCCATCGCGGTGTCATCTCGGTTCAGGCAAGCGGTGTTTTTCACCCTTGCCAATCTTGTTTTCTTGTTCTTTGATTGTGCAAGTTTAGCTACTTTTCCTCTTTCAAGTTTAGTTAATTTTCCTCTTTTAATTTTACTAGCTTTTTCTTCTTGTTTTTGTTTAGTCATGAATCCTCTTGATCCGCATGTCTCACATGCTTACCGCCTTGTTATCAAATTTCCCTATGTTCAATTATTTCTTATGTGAAATTGATTCATGTAGCTTTTCTTGTTCATGCCATGATCATGTTAAAATACACTTGTTGGTTTAGTTAGCAATGTTGCTCAAAACGGGTTGCGTGTACAGCAAACAAAAAAGGGTAAAAAGTTCTTAAGGCAAAAATGATTTAGGACGACACATAAACACTTTTCAAAACAGGGAAAAATGGTCGTTTTTGTGCGTGACACGCCCCCCGACACGGGCGTGTCGGGGCGTGACCCAGGGCGTGACCTGGGGCGTGACCTCCTTGACTCGATGAATTTCTTGCGTCGAGTTGAGCTCGACGAATGGGGTACACGCCCCGTGACACGGGCGTGTCACGGGCCGTGTCCCGCTGTGTCGAGTGTCGAGTGTCGAGTGTTGAGTGTCGAGTGTCGAGTGTCGGGTGTCGAGAGAGGGGACACGGCCTGTGACACGGGCGTGTCAAGCTTTGTCGAGTGTCGACAGTTTTGGTCGACGAGGTGTCGAGACACGGGTTACACGCCCTAGGTCACGGGCGTGACCGACCCGTCACGGGCGTGTACCCGGCCGTGTACCGTGTGGATAAACTTGGATTTGCCTACTTTCTGCGCCGCTTAAGGTACACGCCCTGTGACACGGGCGTGACACAGGGCGTGACAGGGCCGAAAATCGACTTTTTCTAGTTTTTTGTGCCGTTCATTTCCCTGATTCTGAATCTAACGGTCCAGCTCTGTTCTGGAGGAAATAAGACCGAAACAGAGATTGCTCCTCCTCATTTCACCTTCTTCTTCATCTTCTTCCTCATTACAAAAAGAACATCAAGGGAGCAAAGCTAAGACAAGGGAAGGAAAGAGAGGAGCAGTCGTCGCGGTGTCATCTCGGTTCAGGCAAACGGTGTTCTTCACCCTTGCTAATCTTGTTTTCTTGTTCTTTGATTGTGCAAGTTTAGCTACTTTTCCTCTTTCAAGTTTAGCTAATTTTCCCCTTTCAATTTTACTAGCTTGTTCTTCTTGTTTTTGTTTAGTCATGAATCCTCTTGATCCGCATATCTCACATGCTTACCGCCTTGTTATCAAATTTCCCTATGTTCAATTATTTCTTATGCGAAATTGATTCAGTAGCTTTTCTTGTTCATGTCATGATCATGTTAAAATACAGTTGTTGGTTTAGTTACCAATATCCTTTGAGGAGTAAGTAGACATTATGGTAGCATACGCATGTTAGCATACATGTGGGCAATTTGTCGTCATGAGTGCGGATGAAGGAAGGAAACGTGTGTACTTGGGTTATGGTGAGAATTGCTTATGGTGTTGCGTTTGGGTTCGTTTATGGTGAGTTTTGCGAGGCGAAGTGTGAACCATGGCGGGAGCGTTTGTGTGAGGATTCGGTAAGGGGTAGTGTGGTTTGAGCCTTTGTGGCCACCGGGTTTTGATTTGTGGTGTAGAGCACCTTTTTGGCCGCAATTTGGGCTGGCTTTTATTGGTGTGTTCCACTTTAGGGTTGCCACCAAAAGACCCTTGCAGACTCGCATTTAACTGCTGCTTATGTTGCACTAGTATCGTTGTTTCTTGGTCTAAAGAGGATGGAATGGGCATGTGTATTGCCTTTTTGCTCCTGCGGGTTGAGCATGACTGGATGAGAATTGCACGCACTTGGTGCATTTTACACTTTGGATTGACAGTGTTTAACACTTGTTTTCCACTTGTTCTTTTCACTCAGTTTACTTACATGAAACATTGCTATGAGGTCGGTAAGCCCCTTCGTTATATTTTCTGAACTTCATACTCTGTTGTATACTCTGTTGTATAGCTTTGATGATTGCTGAGGCCTCACCGAGTCCCCAAATTGGACTCCGGCTTGCTGGGGAATCGTGCAACTCGGCTACCAAAACAGCCACTCGCAAGCCCGCGGGAAAAATCATGCTCGAACAACAGTCAAAGCCAACGTAACGCCCATCATTCAACGAAAAAAAATACGGGGCGTTACAGTGATCCTTAACTGCATCTGTCTAGACAAAAGTGTTGTATTCATTTGACGTACTTGTCGCAATGTCGAGTTGCACTCGGCACAACGTCGAGTTGCACTCGACGCACTCGACTTCCCGACGTACTCGACGTAACGTCGAGTTACACTCGATGCAACATCGTCGCAAAGTCGATTAACCTTCGACGAATTCAATGTTATTGACGCAACGTTGAGTCAATGTTGACGTACTAGATGATCGCGACGCAACGTTGAATCAATGTTGACGCATCGTCAAGTAAAGTTCGATGTCAGTACTAGCTCTAACAACCAGAACCTTGTTATTTTCTTCTCTTGAAAAAATTGAAGTGTTGCACCCATCCCCATTTCAGGTAGCTTGGGTAACAAAAACTATATTATCGGTGACTAGCAGATGTTTAGTGTCTATCATTATTGGTATGTACTGTGGCATGATATGGTGTGATGTTATGCGTTGATGCTGGGAAAATCCCTACTCTAAAATTCGGATCAAGGCAGCCTAAGGTTACTGATTCTGCGATCCGATGGCACAATTCAAATGGCTATCGCGAGAGAGAGAAAACTATCTATAAGCACACCCCAAGTGCTCCAGCAGGGAGGTCCCACCACGTACCCGGAAGTTTGAGAAAAACTTCCCCTCCGCAACCAAAAGCTAAGCAAGGTACTGGGCAGGCATGGACTTGGTTAGTATCCACTCGGGGGGGGGGGGGGGGACCTCAACCTCTTCCAAAAGTCCATTTCTAGTACCTGTGAGGGTCTATTTATAGAGAATTCCTGGAGGAGGGGGGTATATGCGAGTATACAGCCTCTGCTAGCGAGTATCTAGGGCTACTCACCCAAACTCGTGAGGTACTCGCCCAAACTCGCCGCTGCTCGCCCAAACTCGCCTCTGATCGTCCAATGGTCTGCGAATAGCCGTCTGCTTGGTTACTTCTAGTCTTGACGAATTATGGGTTATACATTATGCTTATGGATGTTTGTGACGTATTACTTGGATGACCTTATTTATATGACCAAGATGTCACCATACATGGTAAGTCCAACACTTGCTCATTTCTATTGGATGGAAAGAAAGTAGTGTTGACGTCATTGCGACCCAAAGCACCAACATCCTGCATGAGCAATAGCATGAAAGAATCTCTTCCTCCTTGAAAGGAAGAAGAATAAGTATTATACGAACCACTAAGCTCCATCGAGAGAGTTTTGATGGCGGATTTATATACATGTTGGTTGTCTTACAGGCAACCGACCTATTAGAGATGTATGAGTCTACTCATATACTTGTTATGAGATTCTTAGAGGAGTTCTAGGATATACACTCTGATGAGCTTCCGTCTGAGTTACATCCCATCAGGTCTATCAGCACGTGATATATCTTGTTCCTGGATCCTCCCCCTCTCATCTTATGCATTATTATTTATATTATGTCGTCAATGAGGAGTTGCAGAAGCAGATCAGAGAGTTACTAGATAGATGCTTTATTCAACATAACTTTAGTGCTTGTGCAGTACCTGCCCTCCTTGCCCCAAAAAGGGATGGTACTTGACGAATGTGCGTTGATAGTCGCATTGTCAACAAGATCACAGTCAAATATTGATGGGTGTTTTCGTATTCTACTAAATAGTTCCGACTCTTGTTAGAGCATAATCCGATAAGGCAGGTGCACATATCATTTAGAGTATAAAATCAAGTGTCGTATTCCATGGGTCTGTTGAGTATTTGTACTCACACGGAAGAACTATTATTTTATCTAACAAAAGGGGTTGGTTAATTTGACAAACTGAGAGAAAAAAATGATTAAAATATTAAGTGGAGAACGATGAGATTAAGGCTAGAACTTGATCTAGATTCCTTTTGGATAAAATAAACTTTACTGAAGAATTAAATTTTAAACTCTCAAGATAAACTACTTCGACCTTGGAGGTTTCCAATTTATGAAAGCGCTTCTATCGAGAATACGTTATCAACTAATCTTAGGTGAATCGATTATGACCTCTCGGCCAGCTGAAACCCATAATATTGCTTTAGGCGGTGAACCTCACTATTGGGTTTAATCCAAATCCAGAAGATCTATGTCACCTTCTCCTGAGGTTCACACATACCTTCTTTTATCTTCAAGTGATCTTCTCGTATTCACAATCTCTCGATAAACTAGAATACGAATCTAAAATCGAAGAGCAAACTCACATTCTATTTATCCTTGAATGATATTCTTACATTTACAACCTCTCGGCAAACTAGAAATCGATTTTAGATCGGGAAACGAGTTCGTAGAATAAGAATTCGAAGCCAATTAATCAATGATAAATTGAAGAGAAGAAAAAAATAGAGCTTGCTAATTTAAAAAGAGTTAAAGTAAAATTTATTTTATTCCAAAGTTTATCATGATCAAGTGTTAAGGGAAATTTAACTACTCATCATGATGAGAGAATTACACATGAAAATAGAGAGAGACGTTATTACTAAGTACAAAGAGCTTGAATTGAAAAGTACTACACTAAAAATGGGAATACAAAAGCTATACTAACAATTAGAAATGAGAAAAATTACTAGAACAAACCGGAATTACAACAACTCAGCCCCAAAATCACCTTCCTCATCTCAAGAACATTGCTGCTATTAATAGAATTTTCAGTTTAGGAGTCACGCCCCCTGGTCACGCCCGTGACCAAGGAGTGTCTAATACAGAACTACCTCCATAAAAACCCTAGGAAACATTAGGAGAGAAATCGCCAAGAGTCATTATCTGGCAGGTCACGCCCGTGACCTAGGGCGTGTCTTGACTAAGTCTGGAAAATGGCGAAAAACGACGTGATCTACAGTTAATACGTCAGTTTGAGAAGGTGCCACGCCTCCTAGTCACTCCCGTGACCGGGGCATGTTTGTTGTAACGTCATGCCAACGCAAACGACTGGATTACAAGCCTCGCCACGCCCCCTGGACTGTTGGACACACCCCCCATCACTCCCATGACTGGGGCGTGTAAATTTCATTTAACGTGGTATCTTGTTTGGTGCACTAGAGAATGAGCATGGTGCGCAAGATTAGTCACGCCCCCTGGTCACGTCAATGACCCGGGCGTGTAATTTTGAACTTTTGTAAAACCTTCCAAAAAGTGCTCAAATTACTTCATTGAGCTTCAATTTGATGATTGCAGCACAAAATAACCTGAATTGCAAAAAGAAGTCAATTAGAGGTTATTTAAATAAAAAATAATTAAAATAAAACCAATTATTGAAATAAAATAATGCACAAATAATTATAAAATTATAGTTATCAAATACCTCTATACTTACTCGTTTGCTAGTCCTGAGCAAACAACCTTACATAGAGAGTAGAAAAAATTTCAAAATTATAAAAGAGTTATAAACGTAAGGAGTAAATTGTGAAGTCTTACGTCTATATTCATAGAGATCTTAGTAGAAGAACTTACTCAGCATACATTTAGTTTATAGATTTCAGATGAACATCTCAATTTATTACTAGGTAAAGAGTAGTGTATTCACTAAGATTGATATTACATAATATTCAAGAATCGGGGTATCCTCCAAAGAAATACATCAATGACGATGGTCATAGTCATGCTCTTTCACATTCTCATCACGACACTAGTCAACTCATATGTACAAATCATTAGGACTTAACTAGGTTGTAATGTAGGCCTAGGTTAAAAGATAAACTCGACAGTTAGTAACACATAAATCAAAAGTGAGCTTGCATAAATAATTTAGTATTACCACCCATGATTTTCAAGTACATGGATAAAATGTCAACATTTTGTTTCACATTTTTCACTTTTTCACAATTTTGTTTCTCCTCCCTTGTGAAAGTTTTTCTCTTTTTTTTAATATAATATATTTCACAAATTGGAGATAAAGAACTGTGAATATAATCATCATATCACGATGAGTTCCAAACCATACACAACACAAAACAAACTTTTCCGAGCTCGGGCTTAGGTGTGCGATTAGGATGCTATTTAGGCTTTGGTGATATTTTGGTGGAGTTTAAATAGAAAATAAGATATAAGACTCAACTTTGGTTAGCAAAAGTAAAATATGAGGTGCGGGTGCAAATACTTCAACGCGCCAACAAAAATGCCTAACTTTTTTTTATGCTGATAAGTTTAACTTGTGCAAAGTCTTGAGAATAGCTTGAGACAAATTTTAGATACCAAGAAAGTAATACCTCTCATCTTTACTCGGGTAAAATCGTTCTAGTAAACTTTTGCATACTCACCTAAATTATTTTTGGATTATATCGGTTTCAAATTCAAAGTGAAATTAATCATTTATATGTAATTAGAAAATATAAGACAAAACGTATGCTAAATGTTTAATTCTATTTAAAATTCTACTAATATGTGTGTTTGACTAGAAACACATCTTGACTAACAGTTTTACTCCAAAATTCTATACAACCCCAATTTGCTGAGTCCAGCCCAACTCACACCCAAGGGAGGGCAGGTTCGAGCCGGCCAGACGAGTAGGCCCTTGCGAGGCGACCTCACCATACCAGATGCGAGGCGACCTCTTCATATCAGCTGCGAGGCAACATCACCATTCCAGGCAGTCGCGTGTCCATCTGCATGCCAAAAAGACTGTTTTGCCCCTGGATTGGAGTTTGCCTATAAATGTGACCCCAATGCACAAGTTGAAGGCACCTTCACCCCCCCATGAGGGGCGAGTGCATGGTGAAAAAATTTGATAGTCGCGGAAAACGGGAAAGCAGGCGCAAGAACACTCAACTACCATATTGAGTCAAATAAACCAAATGCATGAAGCAGAGCGAGGATCTTGTATTATCAAAACAATCTTCTTTACAAAACAAGACATACATGTCGAGACATGTTTTGTCGATGTACCCGAGAACAACAAGAGAAGAACAAACAAGATGAAACAAGCCGTGCAGACTAAGAAAGAGGCTGCCGACCTTGCCGCGCGGACTGCCCGTTATTCCAAGGTTGAACTCTGTTCGACGATCTGCTGCTGCCGAACTGAACAAGCCGTCGGAGCGGACAGGTTATTGAACTGGAAAAAGTAGCAGAAGAGAAACCGTCTAGTCGCAAGTGACCTGCTGTAAACTGCCTGTTGCAATCTGCATAGTCGACACTGCCTTAGAACCAAATCCCTGGCTCTTCAGTGCTATCCGCACAACCTGCACAACAGAAATTGGTTAACCTCTTCAACCCGCGCGGATAGAAAATCCAGGCCGCAGATACTAATCGAGAGTAGACTTACTATTCATTCAGTTACTGTAGATGTGTCAGGAGTCTTATTTATAAGCACAGGAGAGGAGTGTGGTCACCGCCCTAACGATAGGAACACCACTTGAGCTTGCAGCGTGAACTGAGTGAATCTGCAAGCCCTGTGAATGCAAAACCAGCCCGCCGCGACAAGCAGGTCAAACAGATCGCCAGATTTTAACGAGGGCGGATAGAGAAGTCTATCCGTCTTGTCATCGAAACCCAAGTCAGGGAGGTCGCAACCAACAACCTCTGCGGGTACCACCACAATCCACACAACTATGCGAACACAGTTCCAGTCCGTACAAACTGAGGACAACACAACACACATCAGACCGGGATCGCCTGGACTTGGAACCAACACCAAGTTCACCAACAGACCGCTAGAACAGGTGGACTCCAACACCAGTCCACCAAGCATGGTGCACTCCGCCAGAATGCACCAAACGCGGATACAAGGACTATCCTCCGGAACTGCTGGTGAACGACTTGCAGAATGCTGGCCGACCTAGCTAGTCTCCAGCTCTGTCCCCCACAAACCGCGCGGTTTGATCCAAACCGCCAATACTGTTCGCATAGACCGCGCGGACCGTCTGCCCAGATTGCCACTTTCACTTCAAAAAATTCAACATCAGCTTCAACTGTGTCGAGCTCAACAATGACTTTAGGAGGAGAAGTTCCTATAGATTTACGCGTGTGTGACGAGACCTCCTCGTTAGAGCATGTGGGTCTTGTTTGTAGGCAGTCCGGAGCTATTTTTTTGATTCGCCACCTTCTTCTTGCAAAGTCTTTCGCGAGCAGACCACTAAATCAGTAAACTTTGGTCACCTCCAGCTGCAAACAGCAGGGTCCAATTTTCTTGGTTTTAACAAATTCAAAATCTAATAAGGTAAGAAAATCTTCTAAACACTATAAAAGGGTAATTCACTTAGGATTTTGCAGGTGAGCGGATATAGAAATACAAAATTTCTATAATTAAAGATAAAAAATATTTTTTAACCCGTTTTTTAGCTTTTTAACCCTTTTTTAATTTACTTTTTTGAAAAGTCATTTTTTTTTACAAAAAGGTTGAAGTGTTTTGCTAAAAGAAATTTGCTTTAAAATATTGGTGATTCATACCCCCCCCCCTCCTATTTAAAATGAAACATTG
The DNA here is from genome assembly GCA_039583875.1 of Platanthera guangdongensis. Lineage (NCBI taxonomy): Eukaryota > Viridiplantae > Streptophyta > Magnoliopsida > Asparagales > Orchidaceae > Platanthera > Platanthera guangdongensis. The sequence goes on along the minus strand of CM077150.1, from coordinate 5,047,295 downwards.
TCCTCAATGTTTTGTAAAAAGAAAAGTAAAAGTGTAGGAATAAGAGACTTCCCTGAGAAGAAATACCAAGTCACACTAAGCAAATCTTAAAGAAGTGAAACGAAGTACAACACATAATAATAATAATTTTGTAAAAAAAAATTCAACATTTTTAGCAATAAAACAAAAATAGATACATGTGATGGAATTGTGGGAATTGAAAAAAATTGCGCAAAAAAACAATTGACAAAGATTAAAAAGGAAGAAAAACTACTCATCATTGTCATCCTCATTTTGTCAATAGCAGTCTCGCAACTCTGCAATCTCCCGAGAGATGTGCTGCATGGACGAAGAGTGACACTGCTCCAATGTAGAAAAATGCCCGTGAATTCGTTCACTAATCTGCTCAATCTGAGTGTGAAGTGTCAAGAACTGATGATCCCAATAAGGCAAAGGGGCTGGAAGAGGACGTTGAGGCGGAGAAGGATGAACACTAGAGGTTCCACCACTCACGGCCGAAGGGGGAGTCTCGTCTTCATCTCGATGATGTATTAATTGAAGTGTCTGGAGGTCGGAAAATGATAGGGGAATTGAGACTTGAACACTGTAGTTGAGGAAGAGCATCCCAAACTCCCAACCGTTTTGTGAGGTGAGTGATGTAGTTACGGCCATGCACAACACCCATTTGTACATTTTCGGCTTGAAGGCGGAAGAAAAGCACGAGCTCCATACCCAAAATGATGGGAATCTGGTGGACCACACTATGCAAATATAGTAGGTTATGTTGAGTGACCACGTCATTGTTATCCCCGCGACCGGTTAGAGAGAAAGTCAATAGATGACATATAATTTGAAGAGCGGGAGAAATAATATGACGCCCTTTGGATCTTTTGGGATTGTAAGGAGTGATGTCATTGCTAATCTCTGACCAAAACTGTGTAACGTTGAAATTCAGCGGAAAATCCAACCTATGATCATTATACGCAGACGATTTGGTGAAATCTTCATCAAAGAAATCCATAAGCACATTGAACTAGCGATGCGAGACCTCATGCATGACTCCTCCCATGTGGAATGTCGACGGGATTACCCCAAAGTTCAAGAGAATCGAGGAACTCCACGGTGAGTTCAAGAAACACGGGTTCGCCGATGGTGAAGGAGTTCCATCCGAGGGTGGATAGATTGCCTCTCATGAAATCAACAACGCCGAACACCGCTAGTACTCCCCAATCGAGTATCCAAAAGAGGTCAAACGGTTTCTTGTTTAAGCGACTCCTTAATCTCTGGTAAGTGAAATTCGAGAAAGAAAGCATGGATTTCACCGAGGCAGCTTCCGCGGTGTTCCCGGAGGAAGAAGCGACTGAGCGGTATGAACGATGCATGGTGAAAAAAAAGGGAGAAAAAAATTTCGGCCTTGATGAGAATAGAATTTAGGATTTGGAATAATGTGGTGAGAAGAAGAGGAGAAGAATGTCTTAAAAACAAAAAATTCTACCGGTCACCCCCGTCACTCGCGGGCGTGTAATAATTAAGAGACGCATCTCGGGAATTCGGGTAAGATCTGGTCAAAACTGGTCGTTGCACGACACGCCTTAAAGACACGCCTGTGATTCGGGGGCGTGTTCATTCAAAATCTAAACCCGGATGATTCACCCGGGTCACGCCCGTGACCAATGAAGGTCCGTGGCCAATGAAGGTCACGTCCGTGACTTTCGCGAGAAGAATTTCAAAATTAAACAAAATAAAGACAAACTAAGGTGTCTCCCAAGAACGCTTTGGTTAAGGTCGGTGAGCTCGACCAAAGCGGCTCACCGGATCACCTTGTTCGTAACTTATCATCAAATGATGATAGGGGTTTTGGGTGCTGTAAGGTGCCTGCAGTTGACACACGAATATTAATATTTTTGAACGACAAACGAAGAATAAGCATGCATTCACTAACATCAAAAATTGCCCGCACGACAGCTAATAAGGGGCGTCCTAAGATAAAAGGCATCTCAGAATCTTCCTTCATGTCTAAGATAACAAAATCCACTTGAAGAATAAACTCACCAATCTCGAGTGGCACATCGTGAACGATCCCCTTAGGAGTCTTAGTGGAGCAATCAACAAATTTTAATGTTATATTAGTGGAGACAGACTCTCCTATATTGAGTTTTTGAGCTAAACTAGATGGAATGATGTTAACACTTGCACCGAGATCGGCAAAAGCATTTGGAAAATGAGATTCCCCTATAGTGCACTAAACATTAAAGTTAACATTGATATTTGTAGTCCGCTCTACCAAACAAGCAAAGTGAGGTAGTTGAGGCTTAAATTCTTGAAGAGGCGGAGGTGACGTAGAATGTGCGGTGTCCTCTTCAAGATTTGCCTCGGATTCTTTGGGAAAAGTTACTGCCAGGGCGTTTATGGGTGCCGGTGGTGGTGTTCTTTTTGTAAATTCAGTGATGGTTTTTAATAATTGTCCTACTTGATTCTCCAAATTACGCAAGGACCCTTGCAAGTTGTGAACATCCGCGTCATTCTTATCCATATATTTATTAACCATCCCCTCAAAAGAAGAGGTTTTAGGAGTCTGTCGAGAAAAATTATTTGGAGGAGCAAGATGAGCGTTAGCTGTGTTACCTTGGTTTTCCCATGAAAAATTGAGGTGATTCAACCATCGGGGATGATATGTATTATCGTAATTATTATTTGGGTTGAACGACTGCCGATTCGGATTACCCATGTAATCCACTTGTTCTAATTGTTCCTGTCATATTCGAATTAGACTCCAATGTAGATGAAAAGGAGGCAATAGTCATCCCCTCTATTTTCTTGCTAAGTCAACCTTGAGAGACAAGTTAGTAAAAGTATCAATTTCATACATCTCATCTGGTTTATCTGGGCGAGATTGGGGTGTACTCCATTGATAAGTATTCATAGTCATACCTTTTATAAGCTCCTTGGCGGCTGTCAGCGTTTTGTTGTTGAGAGTTTCGCCGGTGGCAGAATCAATATTCTGCATTGTTTAATTATTAAGGCCGTTATAGAAAATTTGAATTTGTAACAAATCAGATATTTGATGATGGGGACAACGACAAAATAATTCTTTAAATCTCTCTCAATTATCAAATAAAGTTTCTGATTGAATTTGAGGAAAGTATGAAATGTCATTTCGCAACTTAGCCATTTCGATGACGAAAAGTATTTTGTGAGATAATATTCCGTCATCTCGGCCCAAGTAGTAATCGACCCCCTTTGTAGAGAACTCAACCATTGTTTTGCCTTTGTGCGTAAAGTAAGAGAAATAAGTTTTAGCCTTATCACATCATCAGAAACTTCGTTAAATATAAAAGTATCACAAATTTCTAAGAAATTAGAATTATGAGCTTTATGATCCTCATCCTGAAGCTCATCAAATTATACATATTGTTGTATCATTTGAATGATGCTCGATTTTAATTTAAAAATATTGTTCGCAATAGCGGGTTGAACAATACTTGATTGAACGTCGTCCAAATTTGATCGGACATAATAAGACATAGTATTTTGGTTGGCCATATTCGAATTAGGATTCGCCCCCCCCCCCCCCCCCCCCCCCCCCCCCCCCCTTTAAAAAAGAAAGGGAAGATGTAGAAGAAGAAGAATGAAAAGTAGAAGGAATAGAAGAATATGAAGAAGGTAGAGACGAAGGAATAAAAATGTCTCCGACGGATTCCTTGACCAAATCTTGAGAATAGAGGTCACGGACTCGTAAGCGTTGTCGAAAGGTTCACTCGATTTCCGAATCTAATTCAACAAAATTTGACGGATTGATTCAATTCGATTCATACACCAGTAAAAATAAAAATTCTATAATTAAACACTTATAACAAATTTCTCCTGGATTTCCCAAAGACCACCCGATGAAGGGTTCGCAAGATACTAGGCGGTCTTGTGAGATAAAAACCCAACACGACCACTTCTAAGGAAAATTTAATTATAAAAATTCAAACTAAAATTTTAAATATGAATTTTTTTTTCAAAAAAAAAAGAAATGATAAAGCAATAGAACCTTGTTTTCAAAATATCGACAAAAAAAATATTTTCCCGACAACAGTGTCAAAAACTTGATGATTGTTTTTGTATACTGCTAAATAGTTTTGACTCTTGTTATAGCGTAACCCGATAAGACAAGTGCACCTATCATTTGGAGTATAAAATCAAGTGTCGTATTCCACGGGTCTGTCGGGTACTTGTACTCACACAAAAATCTATTATTTTATCTAACAAAAATGTTGGTTAATTTGGCAAACTAAGAGAAAAAGTGATTAAAATATTAATAGTAGAACGATGAGATTAAAACTGATACTTGATCTAAAATCCATTTGGATAAAAAAACTTTACTGCATAATTTAATTGCAAACTCTCAAAATAAACTACTTCGACCGTGGATGTTCCTAAGTTATGAAAGCGTCTCTCTCGAGAATACGTTATCAACTAACCTTAGGTGAATCGATTAAGACCCCTCGGTCTGTTGAAACTACTAAGCTTACTTCAGGCGGTGAACCCCACATTATTGGGTTTAACCCCAATCCAGAAGATCTATGCCGCCATCTCTAGAGGTTTGTGTTGAACCCGGATACCGATTCACCTGAGTTCAAACTTGGAGGGAACAGTTCTAGTAACTTGGCCCATTGCCGGGAGCACGGGGATGGCCTATTCAAGTCGGGATTCGACCCTAACTGGTTCAAGTGTTTACCCATGAATAGACCCGAAAAGCTGCATCGTGGAGGTCCCACTGCTCACCTGGAAGCGCTTGTAGCGTTTTCCCCTCCCAAAGTCAGAAGTTGTGCTCATCACCTTGGATGGCACAGAGCAAGAGTTCGCCGAAAATTAGGAGCTCTAGGAGGCGGGGTCCACCTCTACAAGGTGCTTTGTGGGTCTATTTATAGGCAAATCCCAAAACAAGGGTAAAATTGCCCTTTTCGGCCTAGAAATAATGGTCTCTGCATTTTGGTTTTTAAGTTTTTGGAGCGTTTTGAGCTCTTGGTGGCCAATTTTGTCATAACCCTTGGAATATACTAGTAGGGGGAGGAAAAATCTGCCTCCCCCCAGTGACCCTCTTTTGTGGGGCGGGTGCGACAAGTTGGCTAGCACCCGCCCTGTCCTGATAAGTGCGAGGTGGGAGCGGCGAGACCGGCCGGGGGCCAGGGTCTCGCCCCTGCCCCTTCCTGCTTGGCGGCCTGGCGGGGCGAGGCCAGCCGGGGCCAGGGTCTCGCCCGTGCCCCTTCGTGCTTGGCGGCCTGGCGGGGCGAGACCGGCCGGGGGCCGGGGTCTCGCCCCTGCCCGTTCCTGCTTGGCAGCCTGGCGGGGCGAGACCGGCCGGGGGCCGGGGTCTCGCCACTGCCCCTTCCTGCTTGGCGGCCTGGCGGGGCGAGACCGGTCGGGGGCCTGGGTCTCGCCCATGCCACTTCCTGCTTGGTGGCCTTGCGGGGCGAGACCGGCTGGGGGCCGGGGTCTCGCCCATGCCCTCTCTTGCTTGGCGGCCTGGCGGGGCGAGACCGGTCGGGGGCCGGGGTCTCGCCCATACCCCTTCCTGCTTGGCGGCCTGTCGGGGCGAGACCGGCCGGGGGCCGGGGTCTCGCCCCTACCCTCTCCTGCCTGGCGGGGTGAGACCGGCCAGAGGCCGGGTCTCGCCCTTGCCCCCCCTGCTTTTACCATTTTGCCATCGGGGGGAATTACCTCTTTGCCCCCGGCGTGACTGTTTTCTATTGACCCAAAGTATTTGAAAGTGAAGGTTAGGTCTACAATACTCTAGAGGGGGTGTGAATAAAGTATATTTAAAATTTGTTAGGTCCCAATAAGGTGCTGTTATAACTTTTGCTGTAAACTGAAAATGTGCAGTAAGTAACAAACTGGAAAACAGAAACTAATAAACCTAATCACAGCCACACAACAAGAACAAAAGAAAAAGATTGGCAACCAGACGACACAAGAAGTTTATAGTGGTTCCCCATATCTGAGTAGTCCACTCTTCTGCCACCCTTGGTCGGAATCCACTCAGGTTTTTGATCAGGTGCATGACACCAATGAATTTTGATCAGGTCCCCAAAAACCAACTCAAGTCTTTTGGTTAGCAGACTTGCAACCAGGAATCACTTTTGAAGTGAGATGACAATCCTTTATACAGGAGGGGGTGAGAGGGTGATTTTGTCTTCTCTTTCTCAATAAACTAAGAAGACTTAAGTGGAATGATGTTTGCAAACAGCTCCTCCTGAGATGTAGAATGGTTCAGGGAAGATCTAGAGCTTTGCTGCAGGGTGATAGGTCTTCAATCAGAGTTCTTGACAAGCAGTAATGCAGGAGCTTCTTGACTGATTTGATATCTGTTGTCCTTGGAAGTCCTAGAGAGAGTATTGAAGAAAAGACTCTTGATATTGTATGATTCTTCTTCTTCTTCTCAATGAAGATCACGGTCTGTCACTTGTATGTCTTGTATGCTTCAGTAATTTTTGTCTGTGTGAAGCCTTTTCTGAATGATGATTATGCTGCTGTATGAATTCTTGCAGTGAGTATATGTCTGTGTATTTTTGATTGAGTATCTTCTAGTTCTCTCTCTGATTGTCGATTTGCTTTTCTTCCATGTCTTTTCAAAAATTTGAATCCTCTGTAATTAATGCTGATGCCTTGAGAATAATCAGCATTGAATCATTTCTTCAACTGTCCCGTGAAAAATCGGCAAGTAATATTCCTGAGGAAGACTATAATTAATGCTCCCTCTAACGGATACATTCAGAGAATGTTAGAGCATTAATTGTTCAGGAATTTCCGCATTAGAATGGGGACGGAAATTCGGAAATGGCTAAGTCTGGAATCGTCGAACAATTGGCAGAATTCGTCGAACTGAGTTACCAATTCGTCGAGCTGAGATATTGAATTCGTCGACCAGACGGCTTCTGTTCGTCGAGCTGAGTTCCAAGTTCGTTAAGCTGATAACAGAGCTTGCATGTTTCAGAACCTTTGCCTTTTTTTGTCTGTAGTTCGTCGAGCTGACAATTGCATTCGTCGACTGGAGTTTGAAGTTCGTCGAGCTCAGCTTCTGTGTTCGTTGAGCAGATGTCTGGCTGTCTTGAGTTCCGCGATCGTCGAACTGAGTATTGAGTTCGTCGAGCTCATCTGGATTTCGTCGAGCTCAGCTCTTTTCAAAATTCATCGTCCTGAACTTTGACTTCGTCGAGCTCAGTTTCTTATATCGTCGAGCTGAGAGAGCTGTTGAGTGTCGACATAAATCTTGTGTGTGTCGACATAGCCTTTCTGAAGTGTCAACACAGTTGCTGTGATAGTGTCGACATAACCTTGCTCTAGTCTTTGAGATTGTCGACCTGAGTTCACCAATCGTCGAACTGTGTTCGACGATCGTCGAGCTGAATCCCTGACTTTGTTTTAACTGCATTTCTTTCAGTAATTTCTGGAGTTCTTCTGACTGAACTAAGAATCCTATGACCCCAGATTATACATATTGGGTCAATCTAATATTCCTAATAGTGTTCATTGCCCAAATCAGAACTAGAGTTCCAACAGTCTTTTGGACCTAGGGGCATTTCAGTCATTTTGGTTCATGAGATTTGGAAAACTATAAATAGACCCTTCGGGGTGCCTTGGAGAGCATCATTTCTTCACTCTCTCTTCATCCTTCAAGGCACCATAGCTCAAGCATTGACTAGGGAGGGGGAGACCTCAAAGGTTTTTCGGGTGTGAGGTGGGACCTCCGCGCTAGAGCCGAGGGTCTGTTTCTAGCTTCTTGATCTTTGGTCTGTGACGTTCCTCCGGGTGTAGTAGGTGTGAGGTCACCCCTTTCTAGGGACCCTGAACTCCACAGAGGTCAATTTTGTCTTCAACAAACCTTGCCAGCTTAGCCACAAAGCCCTTGCTCGATGATTCTCCTTCGAAATAGCGCGCTGCTCGATCGATCTTGTATTCGAAAGACACCGGGCGGATCCGCTTCAGCTCCATCTTGAACAGACCCCCTACATGCCCAAATTGAAAGCGATCATCAGAGTGCACAACGCCCCTACGCATTATTTTTATGACATTATTATACACACTCTGTAATTAATTTAATGCAACCTTCCCCACTAATAATAATGGTTAAACCTGTGGTTACGTAGGTGGTTACCTACGTAACGTACGACGATGATTGAGATGAAATGATCAGACGGTGGAGGAGGGTCACCATTTGCGATTCACGGGCGACGAGCCCCCGACGGCGTGCGGCCGCCGGGGGGGGGGGGTGGGAGAAGTCGCGGCCGACGGAGCGAGCGAGCAGGAGGGTGGCCGTCTGGCCGACCTTGACGCCGACCACGCCTCGCCGTCGCGGTGCCTAAGGAGGGGCGGCTGACCGCGACACCAGACTCCCCTAGCGGGCGCGGCGCCGGTTGCCCCTAGCGGGAGCGGCGCCACCCGCCCCTAGCGAGGGTAATCAGCCAAACGCGCTCGGTCGGGAAGGCCGGGTGCGGCCGACCGCACACCGTAGTGACGGTCGCTCCGCACGACGCGACTGCCAAAGTACGACCGCTAGGAGCGACCACGCCCGCCGGCCAGGGAGGCCGACAGCGACACCGTCCGTGCCTGGCGGCCGCGGGCACGGCCGGCCGGGGGGGTCGGGAGTTCTCCGACCGCTCGTCAGGGAGCGGCGGTGGCGGCCACTCGTTTTTTGCCGACTGCGAGCGGTTTGTGTGCGAGGTGGGTTCCCGTGTGCAGATCATGCATGGATTAGGTGTGTCAATCGTATGCTTGGTGGTTACCGCATAACCCCCCACTAAATTAGTACGGTGATAAAGATTTGGCTAACCGCACACCAGATTAGTGCTAGTGAATTCCTATACATCAGATCCACTACCGAACCGTCAACAAAACGCCATGTTCCATCAGATTTTCGGTCTGATTTTAACAAAGTCGGATGCCGGATGAAATATTATTTATAAAAATTTTTTATGCTTAAATAGTATCTCAAATTATTTATAAGAAAATTTATAATTATTATTTTATAATTTTTTTAAATAAAAAATAATTTACGCAAGGCTCAAATTAGGTGGGCCATGTTCTCCATCGTCTCCGCTCTCCACCGCTGTCTCGCTCGTCTCCATCTCACCAAAACCTAACCGGCCCCCAAAACCCTTCTCCTCCTCTCCTCCGGCCCCTTTCGCCGTCGTCGGAGAAGCTCTCCACATGTCGACAACTCTGGATGAGTCCGACGTCGGCATCTATTGCTACCTCTCTTCACTCCCCGGCTTCCGGGCTGTTCTAAAGCAAAGGTCACCACACTTCCGCACGAATTACCTCCATTGATTTGCACTCGTCTCATCACATTTTCGCAGGTATGCGGATTTCATTGTTAATGAGGTGGATCTCGATGGCAAGACTGTTCACCTATCCTCATTCGACCTGCCGCCCGGAGTAACTGTTCTTTTTTCCTTCTTTTGAACTGGTATTTTGTTACACTTCACATTTTTCTTAATGTAACTATGACTTTGGTTTCAGTGTTCCGAAGAGGAGGAAAAGAGCATTTCCTTTGGTCAGAAGAGCTTCAAGGATGAGATTGAGTTATTTCGAGCCCTTGCTGGTGAAGCCGATACCGAATTGCTGAAGGAATTTCTTCAAATGTTTGCAACGGCAGTGGATGAGGAGATTCCTCCCATCATTCTAGCTCCAGACGGCGATAAATCACACCGTGCAGTTAGTAGCTTCAAGCTCGATATTTGTGTGGGGATTGAAACTTGTTCTGTGTTGTTTATTCTTCTTTGGTATATTTCAGGAGGTGCATAACTTCTTCAAGAAGAATTTCAAGTTTGTAGTCACTGATACAGTGGATGGCGGGGATGACGGTTCCAAATGCATAAGGATTAGGGTCTCTTCTGGTAATGGTGGAAAGGGCAGGAGAGGGAAGAAGAGGAAGGATATGGAGAATTTGGGAACGAGAGATGACAGACCTTTTGATAGTAGGGGTTCTGATAATTGGCCTGAGGAGCAAGGCAAGTTCTTAAGGTAAAAACTTATTTGACTTGATTTGAATGTGCTGCATATTAAGAATGTAATCAGCAGGCTTTCTGATTTCTAAATGTGTACAAACTTCATTTTCTTGTGGATCGAACACCTACATTTACATTAGTTTTCTGCAATCATCCTTCTTTTCCAACCAATTTTTGTTCATAGTGATTGGTTTGTTTATTACTTTTCTTCAATGAGGCCTAATAATTTGATTAATTTCACTCTTTTGTTGGCTATTTAATATGTTTTATTTTTCCTCCTTTTTTACATTTTGTTCAGCATACTCTAAAATTCAGATATTGCTACGATACACATTGAATAATTAGGCGATTGTTTATTGTACATTGCATTTCCTTCAGCCTTATTCCTCGCAAATGACCAAGGCTCAGTTTTTTTGTTGAGAAGTTTAACAGTTACAGTTTCAATTAGCAAGTTTTCCAGAACCATATTGATTATTGTAGTACACCTTCAAATAGTTTGAATAAACAAAACTCTCTCGCTCTCTCTCCTTGCGCGCGCACTCATTCACGTTTATGCAGGCAAGCGATTGTTACACTTTCTCTTTCAGGCAAACAATATTTATTGTTTACATTTCTTATTTATTTTCAACTGTCAATCAATGTTTCTTAACATAAATTTGGGTTGATAGTTTCATTTTACTAAATTTTCTTCATAGAAGGTTTGCTTCCCCTTTGCGGGTGATGCCTTGATGTTGCAGTAAATGCAATATTTCAGAGAAGCACCTTCGAAATTAATTTTCTCCATTCATTTGATACTTTTGTTTAATGTTGACAATAGGCATACTAAAATTGAAACTTTATCCCCATAGAAAATCACATGTTTGAACCATCCATATTAATTAAGATCTCCTGTCTACACTTTGAGTGTTTATTGTGAACTGCTTTTTGCAACGGATGTGTTTTTTTGATCTTTCTTCCTGCCTTTTAGGTTTCATCTTTACAAAGTAAACAAAGACACCCAAGAGGCTTTGGGGGTTATAGGAAAGATGCTAGGCATCCAGGTAGAGTTCTTGATCATGCTTGCTGCTCGTGTAATACATTTATATTCAAGAATCTATTTTAATTATTGACTATAGATAGCAAAAGAAGTTCACTAATTTGTTTTTTATGCTATTGATTGACATGGGAAGCAACGGTCTTTTGGATTTGCCGGCACTAAGGATAAACGTGCCATAACAACCCAAAGGGTACCTATTTACATCATGTTTCTATTGACATTTTTCTGCTCAGTTTCATTTAAGCTATTACATACAATTTTATAATGTGATATCTATTAATTACTTTTACTTGAATTTTATTGTGATTGCGACAATAAAGTTCTATTAATCAAATGTAACTTTAGCAGAACAATTTAGTTTCTTAGAGTGACAACTTTAAGTTTTTTCCTTTCAGGTCACATCAATTAACTGAACGTGATAACATTTATCAATTTTAACTTTATGTTCAAAGCATGAAAAAGCTAGTCTAATTAAACTAGACGAGGTTGATAATGTATTGTGAAATATTATTCTGTACCATGTATGCCAAGCAATTCTCAAAAGTTGGAATAATTGTAAAGAAGATGCTAATAATAGTAGTAGTCATGTAATGAACAAAAGATATTTATAGTGAGGTGCCATGTTTTATATTTTTTGAGATGTCATAATTGTGAATGATGAGTCATTGTTACGAGCAAACCGGTATAACGTTTGTGACATCACCAGAGAGGTGACCGGAGGTGGAGATGATGATGGAGATGTGAGGATATTATTACGAGCTCGTCGTAAAACGTCGATGGTGTCGCTGGAGAGGTGACTGAAGGAGAAGATGATGGTGGAGATGTGATGATATTATGGAGTCTGAACTGTGATTGCTTAAGCGTGGTGTGCTCGGGGGAGGAGAGCTAGCACGATCTCATAATTTGGTAAAAGAAAATAGATTTTAATTCACGCATACTTCATTCATCCTCTAATGAGTGCTTATATGTTATTACAAGACTCAACTATCAACTAAAATTTTAATGACATACATTAAATGATTCTACTAACAACTAACATAGCAGTGACACATATTAATTCACTCAACTACCAACCACATTAAATGACCATAATAACTAACATATTAATGACACACATTAATTGATACAACTTCCAATAATACATTAATGGTTCATATTAATTATATTAGGCACAAAGACTAATACCACGATAATTTGGCGCGAAAGACCATAACATCTCACTTGTCCTTCAAATCGAGCTTTCCCCAAGTTCGGATGGAGATTCAATGTTTTAATTATCTAGTTCCTTAATTTCTTACCAGAACAACTCCTCTTAGTGTGTTTCCTGAGTTGAGACATTCTTGAGCAACAAGCTCTTATCTTACTTAATGATGACACAAACAGTGGTGATGCTGTCGAGGGGTCATTACTTGCGTAGAGAAAAAATTAGTAGCGGTGATCCCAGTGGCGGGGTGATTGAAGTCGGGACAAGGGTGGCTGGTGGACCCAGACGATTAAGGACGGCTGATGAGTATGCGGGACAAGATCCGTGAGTGGAGTCGGGGCAAGGGTGACTGGTGACCCCAACGATTAAGGCCGACTTTAACGCCTTGTTGTGGCGTGAGTTCTTTGAGTATGTGGAGAGTGCGACTTTAATGTCTTGGTGATTGGGTGATGATTTGCACATTATTTGAGAGGTCCCGTTTGAGGAAGCTATTAATATGAGTGCTAGGTGAATAGGTCCATACATTGTCATGAGAGTCTGAGTTAAATTTCTTCAAGCTTGATATTACTAGGAATGATGGTGTTCATCTTGTACTAAGTGTCGAGGATTTGACTCTAGATGTGGAGCACTTAGTGTTGAACCTTCAGTCTTTCTTTTTAGCTTTTGTTTCCACCATCACTATAGCCTCTCCTATACCCTCAACTTCCACTACAACTATACCAGGCACTATTGTATCCATACCCTTCATCTTTATGGCGGCTTACTTGGTGTATGGGACCCAATTGGCACTTCAACAACATGATGACCTTACGCAGAGACAGTCCCTGTCTGGAGCGACAGAATCTTGCCTGACATGCTGTGGGAGCATGTAATCTGCATTTATCAGAGATGAAGGCTTCTAAGCGGGGGGGGGGGGGGGGGATTGATGAAGATCGATTACGCGCAATATTATAGATGTTGATGCAAATGAAATCGACACTTTGGATCGTCAGATGGACGGTGAGTCCATGATCACATTGAGCTCATTTATCTGCGTCTTTTTATGTATTTGTTTTTTTTCGGATGTATATTTTTGTGAATTAGGTCAAGTAATGCGATCGGTCGATTTCGTACACCGGATCACTTAACCTATCCCCGCCCCTCTTTTTTATTACGTGTACAACTGGTTGACAGGAAGTTATTGAGGGTAAGTGATGCAGGGTAGGGACGACAAGGGGTGGACTCGAACGCAAACATATATGCAGTGAAAATATGTTTAATGAAAGAGAAGGTCCGGGCTAGCAATTACTGTTAATAATTAATTATTATAACAAAATGATAGAGGCACATGCAGTCACAACTAATTAATTAAGGGATAACAACTACTAATTGCACAAACGAAAGAGGCGCTAGTGTTTAAGCACAAATAGAATAAGCCTTGCAAGTTATACAAACGACGGTACTAATAGCAAATAAAAACAATAACCACTACTGGTATAGCGCCAAAATAAACAACAATAAAAAGTAAAACTACAAACCACAACTCACACGTGCTAGCGGAGACGATGAAGGGCGTGGAAAACATCCAAAGTCACTGCAATGTCAGGGCCGACTGATTAGAAGTGGATCCACGACATGGGTTGGGGAGGAAGGAATCTGGGGTTCGGGAGGTTGTGTCGGGGGAGATGGTCGGCAGGTGGGAGATGAGATTTGGGCAAGAGTGTAGTAGAGAAAACAGGTAACTGGGGTGGGGGGGGAAGGGGGAGTTCCACGCGTGTCGGTCGTGGCGCGCCGTGAGTATGGGCTTCCAAACGAGAGCTGCTCGGTCTTATCCCCTCAATGTAATGTCGAGGGCTTCGTGTAGTGTTGCCGTCGTTGTGTGCTGCTTCCAGGGGCGCCGACGGCCACCCCATCTACCTCTGCTCCAGTCTCCAGTTAGTTCTCCATTCCTCTAGTCATTGTTTCCACCTACGAATTCAGTACGATTCAGTTCGGTTTTAGCAGGCCGCGGTTCGGTCACAGTTCCAATTTTTGAAAATTCTGCGTGGTTTGGTTCAGTTCACGGTTTTGAATGTCATGCCAAACCGAACAAAATCATATGAAGATTAAATTATAAATTTTTAGTCATATCTAATCATAAATGATTTAGGAGTCTTTAGCGGTTTGTGCATTAATTAAATCTAGTTAGAATATTTTTTCAATACAATATATTGCTTTAATGTTGTTCGTGATTTTTCTACCGTCCACTGTCTTGTTACTAACTATTAATATTGTAATAATATAATTTGATATTTTAAATTCTTAATAGTAAAACTAATAGCTTTAGCCTCTAGGTTATCGCTTCTCCTGTTTTTGGGTCTTTGACATCCCGAGTCTCGACCTCGCTGCAAACCCGTAGACTGCACTCCATGTCCTTTCGGCGACATACCTTCGAGGCTTCGACGCCTTCCCGTCATCCCGATTTCGCCTCTGGCTTGCTACTCTGAGCAACTGCATGGTTGCAGTTCCGAGCTTGTCGTATGGTTCCCACTTTCGATCCCTTTTTATCTTGTTGTTCTGTAAATGTTTTTTTAGTTTAATTTAGTTTTTCCTTCCCTCGATTTATGTTTCTTCAATTTATGCAATTTATGTTTCTTCAATTTATGTTTTAGGTTTTCCTGTTGGACTTCCGACCCCCTTTCTTGCTTTATGTTTCTTTTGTTTATGCAGTTATGTTTTTTTAGTTTATACTTGAATTATTCATTTCTCATTAGTAGTCAATTTATTAATATAAGATTTTTATTTTCATATTTTTTAAATCACTCAAACCGAACCATACGGTTTGGTTTGGTTCGGATCCAATGGTCTGCACGGTTTGATTTGGTTTGGTTTTAGATTTTTGGAATCAAAAGGGGTGGTTCGGTTTGTGGTTTTACTCAAAACCGAACCAAACTGAACCGTTACACTCTTACCATTAGCCCCCTGCCACCTCCAACATCCTCCACCAATCCCGCAGCCGCTTCTACACTCACCCAAACTTCCTCCCCTTCTTGGCCAAACCCTCCTCTAAACCTGCATCCAAACCTTCCCCTCCACTAGAGGACCTACAACTAGCCCGATTTCAGCCCCAAATTCTGCAACCACTTCTTCAAATCCTATAGCTCCCTTCCCAAACTGCATTCTAGCCCCCATGCTAAGCCGATCCAGCACCCAGTGACCCTAATTCATACTTGCTAGTCCATTTTCAAGCCCCTCCAACCCCTCCAAACCCCTTCCAACCAATACTATCCCACAAATAGCCAGTTTGCCCTCTCGGACAGCCCCAAACAACATCTACTCTTCCAGACAATCAACACTAACAACAGATCCCCCCATCACCTCATTGATTACTTGGTGAGTTTTTTATTTTCAGTTGCTATTTCTTCACACCGAGTTCCTTATTTTGTTAGTAATATTTTTATCCAAATTAATTTGATTATTTCACTTTCCGAAGGCGTGCATTTCTTATTCGTCACGTGCTTTGAATTTTGACGCACTCTTAATTAATTTGCAATTATCTCTTGCTTAATTTGAATTTTTGTGCTTAAATGTGATCAAATACGTGAGTTTTTAAAGGAACGTTGTTTAATTAATTGCACGTCGGAAGTAATTGCATGATTACATCATTTGCATATGTATTGCGTTAGAGTTTGTGTCGTAAGCCTTTTGTTTGTTGGAATTTTTGATATACGTGTGTTTGTCCTTGCAATCTCATTTTAGGGTTTGTCATATGTTTATTGCATTTATCTTGTGTTTGCTTTCATTACATCTAGGGTTAGGGAATCACATGTCCACCTATAGGTTTGTCCTGCGTCATGTTGGTAAGGAATGAGCTCTTGTACTCACATGGTTCATAATATGTGGTCAAATCCTTAATGTTGAATACATGAAGAATTTCCATACTCTTATAGGAATATTTAAGTCGTAGACATTCAACCCAATCTTTGTACTACTATATAAGGGTCCATTAGCCTTGTAGTTAATTTTACTGATATTCTTCCAGGGAGCCCCTCAACCCTAACTTGAACCATCACTTACTCGTCTTTTCTAATGCCATGCTCTCTTTCGTGAATGTTTGCGTAAACTTTCTAATTTTTATTTTTAATCTCAAATTTACGTTAGACAAATTCATATACTTCATGCAAATGATACAAATCATGCAATAAAAAATGATATAACACATGCGAGTCGTGCAATACATGTTGATTATCACAAATGTGAATGATGGACAATGTAGAATAAGATCCAAACCTTGTATATACTTCTTGAATACCTAAAATACAAGTAAGAGTACAAATATATAGGAGAGAAGAGAGAGAAAGCATCATATACAGAAGATGTGAGACTAAATAAAAAGACAATAAATGGGCCAACTTATTGGGCCTTTACATTGCTTTTCCCTATATTCTCTAACACTCCCCCGCAAGCTGGAGCGTACAAGTCATAGGCACCAAGCTTGGACAAGAATTGATGGTACTATTTTCGTGATAATGCCTTTGTGAGAATGTCAGCAACTTGATCAGAGGCAGGAACATGCTCTAGCTTCAACTTCTTCAATTGAACTTTTTCTCGAACAGAGTGACAGTCGACTTCAATGTGTTTGGTCTGCTCATGGAACACAAGATTTTTTGCAATGTGGATTGCAGCCTGACTGTCGCACAACAAAACGGATGGTGAGGATAATTCAACTCCCAGATCCCCAAGGAGACTCTCAAGTCATGTGAGTTCTGATAGAACAAACGCCATCACACGGTATTCAGCCTCAACAGATGAGATTTTCTCCAAAGTACAGAAGTCAGTCGTGGACCGTCGATCGTCAAGAGTATGCAACAAGGGGAAGAGACAAGGATGACGTATACACGAGTCCCTATCTAGGAGCAGTATTCAGATACCTGAGAATGCGTTCGACTGCCTGAAGATGAGAAGCCCGTGGAGTGTGCATAAATCGGCTGACCACTCCAACTGCAAATGAGATATCGGGTCTTGTAACCGTTAGGTATATTAGTTTTCCCACAAGACGTCGATAGTACTCTGGATTTGGAAGTAGAGAGTCAGACTCAGATCCTTGAGCACATAACTTGTGGTTGACATCCATCGGGGTTTCCGCAGGTTTGCTTCCTGAGAGCCAACATCTTGCAGAAAGCCAATGTAATACTTTCGTTGAGATAAGACAAGACCATCAGGTCGCCTTGCTACCTCAAGACCAAGGAAGTATCGAAGATTTTCCAGATCTTTTATTTGAAATACAAAATTTAAGTGTTGCTTGACATGTTGTATTCTCGCGAAGTCATCATCAGTAATAAAAATGTCATCTACATAAACAAGAAGTATAACCGTCCCAGTTGACTGATGACGAGTGAAGAGAGAGAAATCAGCTGAGCATCTCTTGAAACCAACCTCACGAACAACGTTATTGAACTTATCAAATCACGCCCGAGGAGATTGTTTGAGACCATAGATAGATTTTCGAAGCAAACATACACGAGACTCCCCCGTGGTCTCAAACCCGGGCGGTTGATGCATGTAAACAGTTTCAGTAAGGTCACTATTCAGGTAGACATTTTTGATATCAAGCTGATGGAGGGGCCACTGACGATGAACAACTAAGGAGAGCAGAACCCGAACCGAGTTTAACTTGACGACATGGGAGAAATTCTCATCATAATCAAAGCCGTATTGTTGAGTGAACCCCCGTGCCATAAGCCGAGCTTTCAAGCGATCAGTTTTTCCATCCGCCGTGTGCTTGACTGTAAAAATCCACTTGCAACCAACACAACTATGACCAGGAGGGAGAGACAAGATCCCAAGTCTGATTGCCCTATAGAGCAGTCATTTCCTCATCCATGACAACACGCCACCCGGATGTTGGAGAGCTTCCTACACAGAGTTAGGTATAGAAATAGAGGATAGAGAGAGGGCAAATGTAAGAAGTGGAGGGGAGAGACGATGTAAAGATACATCAGTTGGCCAAGGGATGAGCCGTAGAGGTTGATGTTGAATCAACAGGTCGCGAGACCACACCGATTGAGGGAAGCTGCTGCAGGGCATCAGAACGTGGAGTACGATGAGTGTAAACCCGAACAACGGGTGGTTTGGAGGGGACTAGCGGTGGAGGTGTGGGAAGAAGAGGTGGCAGAGGAGATGTAACTGGAACTAGAGTAGGTGTGGGATGAAGAGGTGGAGGCAAAGACATAACTGAAATTATGGGCCGAGGTGGAGGGGCATGGAGAAGAAGAGGATTAGTAGGAGTGGTGTGATGGGGATGGTCCTCATGAAAAGAGACATCGGCAGAGACAACCACCTTACCAGTAGCAAGATAATAACAGACATACCCTTTCTGAGTGCGCGAGTATCCAACAAACATAGCATTGGTAGCACGAGGGACAAACTTGTCATTTGAGGGGCCAAGAGTATGGACATAACAAACACATCCAAACATACGAGGTGTGAGAGAGAAGAGTTTTTTGGATGGGTATAAGAGAGTCATGGGGGCCACAAAGTGGAGGATAGACGAGGACATGCGATTGATAAGATGACATGCAGTGGAGACAACAAAGTTCCAATAGAGAGTGAGAACCTGCATTTGAATCATAAGAGAGCGAACAACATCAAGAAAGTGGCGATTTTTCCGTTCTGCGACGCCATTTTGTTGAGGGGTATACGCACACGAAGTCTGATGGATAATACCAAATTCGGCGCACAGATTGGAGAAGGTTCGACCGGTATACTTACGAGTGTTATCAGTACGGATAATTTCAACACATGTGAAAAACTGTGTGCGAGTCTCGATAAGAAAAGTATGAAAAGTCGATGTGAGTTCGGTACGATCATAAAGGAAGTATAACCAGGTAACCCACGAGTAATCATCAGTAAAGGTTACAAAGTACCGATAGCCAAAAACACTATGGATCTTATAGGGTCCCCAAATATCAGAATGTACGGGCGAAAAAGGAGCATCGCTCCTAGTACAGGGAGAAGTAAAAGAGACACGATGTTGTTTGCCAAAGATACACGATTCACAAAAGAACTCCTGAAGAGGAACACCAAGAAGAGCTTTCTTGAGAATCTGGAGAGGAGCATGCCCAAGACGACGATACCATTCAACAAAGGAGATAATGGTAAGAGCAGTAGGAGGAACATCAAGAAGATACAACCCGTTGGATAGCTGCCCCCGACCAAGTATAGTTTGCGTTAGTCGATCCTGCATAACAAAAGAAGAATGGGAGAAGGTTACACAACTGTCAAGGTCCTGAGTAAGACAACTAATAGAGAGAAGATTAAAGAGGGACCCCGGAACATGAAGAACCGAGGATAAAGAGAGAGGGGGTAAGAGGCAGATGGGCTGCGCCAGAAACTGATATCGTGTCACCATTAGCCACAGTGATAAACTTGGGATAATCAGAAGCTAAGTACTTCAACGGCTTCTGCGGAGAGAGATGATATGTGACGCCCGAGTCCATAATCCAGTGAGAGCCGCGGGAGAGGCAAGATATCCCTTCATCGGAGGTCGAGACCACAGATCCAGAGGAGCTACTGACCATCTGTTGGAGCTGGTGAAGTTGAGCACGTCAATGTCGTCACTAGTGAGTGAGGGAGGTGTGGAAGCAGCAGAAACAGTAAGCGAATCTGACGCCATGCAAACCACACCAAGGAGCAGCGAGTGGGCAACCTGCCCGAGCGGTTAGAACAACACCGCAAACAGCACAACAAGAGCCTGGAGACTAGCCGAGCGAGAATAAAAGGCCGTCAGACACAATAAGGTAATACTATCTGCAACGGCAGAAGAAGAGACCGTACGACAAGGACTTGCGACCAAGCTGCGCGGCAAGGAGAAACTGCAGCGGTCAGCAAGCAGTAGTGACGAGGAGAGACCACGCCAAGATCAAAAACGACGACCAAGCACCAGACCGTGCGGTTAGAAGCAAGCCACAACAAGATCGGTAGAAGCAGTCTGCAAGACAGACCGCAACGGTCACGGTGACAACGCACCAGCGGCAAGAAAGGCCACAACCAGCGAATAGAAGACAGCCCGCAACAGATAGAAACAAGTCGCGACGATTAGAGACATACCACAACCCGAAACCCGGAGTGGTTAGATAAGAGAAGCCGCCTTGACAAGAGAACATGAGAAGCCGCACGGTCTCGGTGTCAACACACCAACAACAAGAGGCCGCGACCAAAATGCAGAGCCCGAGGCGGGTAGAGAGGCCGCAGCGGCTAAGAGAAGTCTGCGCGAGAATCCCGTAGCGACTGGTGAAACCGCAACATGTAGGGAAGCTGTGGCGGGAAGGAAAGCCGCAACGGGTAAGGAAGCCGCAACGACTAAGCAAAGAAGGCCACACTGGTTCGTTTTGTTCTTTTCTGTTTCTCTGCTTGGAAGAAGCGTCGCCTGAGCACTACCCTAACGCCGTGGACAATTTGGAGAATCTGGACTGCCGCGGGACTGCAAGATCCGCCGCCGTGCAAGTGATGTCGCAAAGCTGGTTAGTGGCTTAGAGGTGTACACTAGCATCACCGAGTGTAGAAAGATCCAGTTAAATGTCGCAACAGAGGTCTAATTGCCGATGGAAGAGAGAGAGAGAGAGTCATCTGGCTCCTGTAGCCAAGAGAGTTGAGAGGCCAGTCGCGAGAAGGCCAGTCTTGGTAGCAAAGACACTTGCCACCAGTGGCGTGTCGAGTAGGCAGGAAGTGGATTAGCCGCAGGGCAAGTGTTGAAACCGCTTGATTAGAGGGACGAGGTGTCGACCACCCTGATACTACAGAGATTCATAAAAGGGAGGAGGGGGCACAAGATGCCGACTCTTGGAAGAGGAGGGGTGGTTTTATGTGGAGCTGTGGCCACATGGGTTGGTGTGTGTGGGAGCTGCCACTGTTTGACCCTTAGCCCTTTTTGGGTCTGATTTTGGTTAGATTCAGCCCATATTTTGACCACTGCCGCTTACCCACGTGTTAAATTAGTCTTAACTTCCCTTTCTTTTGGCATATGTATATGCCTTGATGCTATTGCAGGCTCTCTTGGTAGGGCATGTTGGTTTTATTGCTCACACTTGGTGTGCAGACAGGGATAGCCGCAGCTCTAGAAAGAGAGGAGCCACCGGCAGTTCTTTTGGATAAAGGTAGCACTGATCGTTAAGTTCAAGAGAACAAGCCACCCGTGGTTAACTAGGATGGACCGAGGTACGGTTTCTAGAACTATTTTTCCTCCAAAAACACTATCTTTTCATACTACTATATTCACCTTAGACGCATAGTCGTCCCCCGGGGACCCTATGTATCAACTCTGATAAATATAGTTGTAACCTAGCTGATCCACCGAAAAAACATAACTGATTGTCTTTCATATTTAATCCCTTGTCTGGATTTTGCCTGATAGTTATCTGCACGACGTGGCTTGTTTTCTCTTACTCTGATACGATTTTTCCGTTGAGAAATACAAGGAAGCTAAGGAAAGTACAACGACTATCATGAGGAGAGAATAGATGGAGAAAGACGCAGACCTATACAAAAGATTGCGAGACATAAACAAAAAGACCACATTAAATGGGCCAGACTTTATTAGGACTTTACATTATACTGTTTCCCCTATATTACTCTAACAGATGCGAGACTATACCAACTGGAACATTACTCCCTATATTCGACTGAGTCTTTATGCCTTTACAATGCTACAGAGGACTCCTAGGAGGGGTACATGACCAGGAGTCTCAGGTGGTGGGGTATAGATAATTTCATCGTATGATAATCACTCAATAGTCACTCATGCCATTGACAATTAAATATGATTGTAAAGTATGTTGAATGCCTCCTAGAGTGCTGATAATGTAAATAGGTCTTAAAGACATCGAGAGTACTCTCAACCTTGACTGACTCACTAATGATGGATTGATGGGTATGTTCCTAATGAGCGGTGTCTTATCTGGAGTCTCTCTAGATGGAATGTAGAAATATCCGTCGAATGTGTGATGAACATTCCATATACTTATATAAGATATCAACACTAACGTATGAGCCAATGACGTGTATAATGCCTCTCAAGGGTTGTGACTCGCCAATAGGCTTGCCAAGTGGTTTATAGGAAAATTCACTGTGAAGGAGAGGATCACCCAGGGGAATATCATAGACATCAACACCATGATACCACTTTAGGATGTATTAAATGCCTCCACGATGGGAGAACTCATCCAGTGGCTTACGAGAATGGGTACTATAAAATTCATCGCAAGTGCGTTGAGTACCCAAATAGGTTTCCAAATATCGAGGGTGCCTTCAAGTGTAAGAGGGGCAATCACTATGTACACAACACTAGGCTCAATAACCTCAAGGATGTGATGACTCAGAGATATAACTTAAGAAACTTCAAGAATCTTGTGTTAGTAAATGAATTGATTATCATAATCTCATTCACATCAAGAGGCGAAGGCTCATTGCGGGGCGCATTGGGCGGGTCTTCAACGAATATATCAATTGTGGGACGATCTGCCAAATGAGTAATCATTGGTAGTGGTAGTGTCCTTGGAGGTAGGTAGTGCAAGCACTACTATGTTTGTGTAGGTGGTAGGGGAGGACATATGACTATAGGGTCACTTGATCACCTTTGCTCCCTCTCCAAAGACGTATCCCCTGCAGGGAAATGGCTATTGGAGGAGTGGTTGTATAATATCAAACCTTGTGTTATGTACTCTAAATCATTTCTAATGTGATTAAATTGAATATCTATGATTGAACCAATCTAATATAAATTTATGGAAGTCGGTAATCCACATCTCTGTGTTAGTGACCTCTTCTAAGGGTGGTGACCTCTGTGTCTCCTTATAAACATTGTGTACTGATAGGAGAATTAATTTGATCCGTACTAATGAAAGGTTGAGGATGAGTATAATAGTAATGTGAAGACCTTTTGGGAGAAGCTCCTTGAGGTTGAACGTAATGAGACTCTAGATCCTAAAATAAAGGAGAGGAATAACAACGATTTCCCTTGTAATTGTACATACATGGTTTGGATGAGTACTTTGTGGTCGAGCTTGAACAAGATCTAAATCCTCGAATTGAGGATGAAGTGATGACTATACCCAAGATTATGTGTATTCTGATTATAATTAGTGTTAGAAGACTATATACCATGAATGACTTATAGATTGTAGTCCTGCATATCCTAGACTAATCCCAAACTTGGGGATCTGATACCAAACAAACACATGAATATTAATGGAGTGACGTCGGTAGATCCAAACATTGCGATGTCCATACAGTTAATGATGCATCCTGAATTGCATCATTGTTTATCTTTATTAAATAATTTGTAGCGCAATGTCGTTACGTTAGTTGTTCTTTATTTTCCATGTATTATTGTGTTTGGAATCTATCGTGACTTATTGGTGTGATCAGTCAATAAGATCTTAAATAAATTGATCCGTCAAATTAGGACTAGGATTAATTTGGGCAAGCGAGAAAAAAATTTATTAAATTTCTTGACATTCACATTCTCTCTCAACTGGCTCACCAAATTGAAAAACTTATCTATTTAATATTATTAAAGAGAGCCATAACTGCCAACCAACTTTGCTTTGAATAGTGTTTGAAACTGCAGCCATCTTTGAAATAACCATTTAATACCTTTAAAATGACCATTGAAGCCGCTGCCTATCTTTGAAACCGCTGCCTACCTCTTCTAAAGCATAAAATATTGAAAAAACCCCAACCTTATTTAAGCCAACCTCCTCCTACACGCCAAAGGGGCAGGTGGAGTCAGAATCGGGAAACGGAGATAACACTCCTGTTTCCCGGAATTACCCACTGTAGCTCCTCCATTTCCTCCTGTCGCTCGTTGCCGGCCCGCCTTGCTCCGTTGCCGCCACCTGACACCATAGAAGTTCCCGACGACCAGTTCTAGGCCCTTCGCCAGTCCCGTCAGCGAGTCCAGGTCCGCCCCTACCTCCGTCTTCCCGTCCCAAATCGCCAGCTCCCGTCGATTCCTCCGGCCCCCACGACTCCTCCGGCCATTGTTGGGCCCTGCGATCAGAACAGGGCGGCCCTCCTCCTTCCTTCGTCAGCTACCGACGGAAGTTTGCCGCCATCGTCGAACCCCCGAGCTTCATCTGTCTGTCTTGGTTCGAGCACCTCCGGACCGCCGGAAAACACCCTTCCTGTCCGGAATCGAGGCCTCCATTCACTGTACTGCTGCGACCATTCCTATTCGGGACCACCCTGTCTGATCCAACCATTTTTCTGGCCGATTCCAGAGGCCCTCTGCCTTTACTCGGCTCCTTACTCAGTGGAGAATCTTCTTCTTCACAAGGAGTTGGTATAACCCTTCTTTCTTTTCGCACCTCCAATACTTTTAGTCTAATTTCATGAATGTTTGCGAAAGTTTAGATTTCAGAGCTCGTTCGCCCTAAATTAATCTTGCTCCTGTTTGTCGTCAATCTGTTTTCACTTTTGTCGCTATCCCTTTTAATTGAGAAGCTTGGGGACAAGTTAGTTATATTGAAGCATGTGCGCAAATGTTAGTCGCTTGTGCAGGGTTACTAAAACTTTGAGTAGCTATTGCGAGTCAAAACTCACAAAGCCGTATTTTCACTGCCAATTTTAATTTGCGCACAAAATCTTCATTTTTTAAATTAATTACGGATTTTGGTATGCATCAGTTATCCAACGAACAATTACAATAGTTAAATGAAATTATTAATAGAGTCAACAAACATTCACATTAGAGATTAAAGATTAGAAGAATAAGCAAGATACAAATATATTAAAAAGAAAGTGTTAAATTAAATGACCGGCGAATAAGCCTTCCAAGTAGAATTAAAATTGAGTAAATTTTTACAAATCTAGATTCCAAATAATATGTTCATCAAATAAGGAACAACATGCAATATTGACTTCAAGTACAATCTGATGCAGGACGACGCGTAGGGTTTACGCGTCTGTCGGCTATTTCTAGGAAACCCTAAATGCATGCGATGATTAACTTAATTTTGCAAAGTTTTTTGAGCGAAATTTGCACGAACTTTAAGAAACGAGGCAACTGATTTTTGTGTAAACCACAAAATCGCTGTTTTGTTTTAAAATGATTTTCTTAAATAAAATGATTCAATTTTAAATTCGGGGAAGGAAGTTCTCAACTTTCGTTCCGTTCCCCTTGTCGTAGCACAACAAAAATCGTGAATTCCAAATATGTTTACGTTTGGAGTTTTCAACGTAGCGTTTGCTGACAAAACTCGGGCGAAAACCCAGCAACGAGGCTATTATCCTACGAGAAATTATAGACACACACAAAAGAAAAAGAGAGAAACAATTACCCACGGAAGAGGCGTCTTTCGTATTTCGAAGTCGATGGTGATCACGCGAGGAACTCCTCGTCACCTTCGATCTCCGCTCCGAGGTCGGCCGCTATCGCACACGGACACCAACAAATTAATTCACTCCCTCACACGAGGTGATTTCACGGATTCACTCACTCGGTCGTGTAAGGAAGCCACAGACTAATAACCTAAATTCACTAGCTCTTCACGCTCAAGTGGTTCCACGAAACCTCAAGCACTCCACTGATTGGAGAAGCCAAAAAGAAATAAATGTCACTCCTTCTGATTCAAGCTCAATGAGAGCAAGCAGCAAACATGAATTCCATCATCCAACTCACAGATCGGAAGCAACAATGCAACATCTAACTTTTCTAATCACAGGTAATGGAAACAACAGCAAGCTACAATTTTAATCCAACAACTGTTCATGGAAGCAGTCTAACTATTCATTATCTTCTCCAACCCGCAATAGGAAGAGAACAATCTCATAGTTACAGCAAGTAGCAGGGAATCTACAATGATTGGAACTTACGAACACTAGTAACTCTCAAACGGAGGCAAAGACAAGCAACCAAAACTCATAATAATCATCAATCACCTTTAAATTAACTACAACAAATCCCTTTTATAGGGTTTCAAAAGACAAAAAAACTGTAAAAAAAACTAATAAAATGCAGGGGTCCGTCATGACAGAGCTTCATCGTGCGGAAGTGGAGCGTCGTGGCCGACAGTTGGAGGATGTGGCGGCGTCGAGGGATTTCACGCGTGCAACGATAATGTCGGGGAAGTGCTGCGGTTGGGAGATGTCGAATCGCCACGGAAGAACCGGGAGATCGGGAAGGAACAGGGCTCCGTGCCTTTGGATCGGGGAAACCGGGAAGATGAACAAGGTTCTTTACTGTGCCGCTGTTTCGGATGCTTGCTGTGTAACGACCCCACTTACCAGGCTACCGTCGCAATTTTCATTTTTCTCCTTTATTAACTTGACAATTTAGAGAGTGACAGATATATGATCATCAACAATTATACATAAACAAGTATAATGATAGAGTAAAAAGAAAAATGTATAGAAGTAAAACACATTTTATTTATCTTACATTCGATACAGTATATTACATGCTAGAAGATGACTGAATATATATACACAAAAAGAGTCACCAAAAGATCTGAGTTACAGATACAAGTATACTATCATATCATCTCAAAACTACGCCTGTAACTCAGAACAAAAACTATACTGTAATGTACTACATAACCATGAGCAGACTACTTGAAATAGAACTGAAACTCGTCATGGGGACAGTCGGGGTCGCGACAAGATGCCTTGTGGGCATCCATGACTTCGAAGACGGCTGTGATGACGTCAACCCAAATCTTGTACATCTTTTCCCTGCGTTTAGGGGACCTGCTAGAGCTAGCAGGAGTAGCCTTCGCCTTTACCTGTTTAGTTACATTTTCTATTAGTCAAAGACTAAATGAATTCTCATTGTTCCCTTTTTACTATGATATCTTATTTGCATTTTACGGATTTCATACTTTATTCTCTTGATTACGTTCTGTCTCGTTATATCGTATTAATCCGTTTTCATCGTCTTGTTCTTCTTGACCTTTTTCTTCTTTTGTTCATCTTTTACTCATTCTTTTCTTATATATCTTTTCATGCGGGTTTAGACTTTTTTAGCCTTATCTCTTATACTTTTCCTGTTGTTATCGGGCAGTGTTAAGGGAATATTAACCTTTCATATCATTTATATAGCGCGTTTGTGTGCCTTTTCATATTCACACACATTTCTTAACGTGCCTTTTCATATTCGCACGTTAACTTTCATTACATCATCATTGGGAGGACATTCACCCCACCTCCACCGTTGGGTTGACCCTTAACTTAGCCCATTTCATTACTTTATTCTTTTACTTCTTCTTGTACTTCATTTACTTTATTTAATTCATTGTATGTTTATTTTCAATTGCTTTTTCATAAAGCATAAACATAAAAGATAAGCATGAACAATAAACATGAAATTAAGTGATTACAAAAGGGTGAGAACTCATTTTTTCAACCCCTTTTTCTTTATCTCTTCGACCACTGTTGTCGCTTTGCCTTCCACCATCTCGTGAAGCCATGTCGTAGATCGGCAATATTTTTAAAGACACATAAGTTGGTCAAAAACTTCAAGACGTTCTTGACGGGCTCCACTTGACCTAATTAGGTCAAAGGAGTCATTTAGGGTTTAATTGATGACTGTCCTATCTTGAAAACAAGGGCTTTTGGTCCAATTGACGAGGGAACATCATGCCCTAGACAATTTTTGCTTCCCTAGCTCCAAAATCCCCTAATTGATTGTTGCCCTAAGTTCAACTTAGTGAACTTTCACAATTTTAGTGAAAGGGTAGCAATACTTAGCCTCCAAATAAGTATTTGGATAAAAAACATAATATTTCCTTCAACAAGTTGTCATCCAAAGGCCGTGGGGATGAAATTTTACTCCTATGGGAGAGATATCC
This sequence comes from Platanthera guangdongensis, assembly GCA_039583875.1. Lineage (NCBI taxonomy): Eukaryota > Viridiplantae > Streptophyta > Magnoliopsida > Asparagales > Orchidaceae > Platanthera > Platanthera guangdongensis. Next base: position 5,019,281 of record CM077150.1, on the reverse strand, counting down.
ACGCTGAGGACCCTTAGAGTTTCATTTTTTTTAATCCTAAAATCAAATTCAGCTTAACCTTAACTAGGGTTTCACCAAAATTCCTTGGAATCACAGATTTAGGCTTAAAGTCCATTACAGAAATTTTTTATATGCAAAGGACCAAAGAAAATTGAAAAACCCTAAACTCTAGAATTTTTAGTATTTTCAATCCATGAAAAATCGTTGAAAAAGAATCGAGAGGATTATAGAGGAAGAGATTACCTTTCAAATGGAAGAGAGATTGGAAGAAACGAAGGTGAATCGAGCTTTCGGGAAGGATCGGCGGGTTCCGGCTGTCCGTCGGCTTCGCACTGTCGCCCGACTTCTGTGCGGGATCGGGAGAGGAATGAAATGAACCGTGGCCCTTTCTTTCTCTATTTTATCGGGCACCGCCTACTGTACGCACAACACGCGCCTCTACGTGACCGGGATTGGCCGGTTCTAGCTCATTTCAACCGGTTTCTCCCTTTTATTAGCACACCATTATACATATTATAGTAAATAAAGTGTAACATTAACACACCTTACTTTGGTGGCGTCACAATTCTCCCCTTTTTATTGAATTTTCGTCCGCGAAAATCCTCAATCTGAAGGTACATCAAACAATTGAGGGAAGAGATTTCTCATGTCTTCTTTTTTTTCCCACGTTGCTTCATGAATACCATGTCGTTTCCAACAGAACTTGACAAATCGAACCTCTCGATTTCGAAGCTGCTTATTTTGCCAATCTACAATCTTGTATGACTCGGCTGGATTTGATAGATCTGGCTCTATTTGCATTTGTTCAGGAGGGACTATTTTCTCTGAGTCTGCTATGTACTTCCTCAATGAAGAAACATGGAATACATCATGAAGGTTTTGAAGAGCATCTGATAACACTAGACGATGAGCCACCGGTCCAATCTTTTCAGAGATGACGAATGACCCTACGTATCTTGGACTAAGGTTTCCAAGTCGACGAATTCGTGAAGTTCTCTTGAAAGGCTTTATTTTCAGACATACCATATCGCCTTCATTAAATTCTACTCTTCGATGTCTGACATTATAATATTTTTGTTGTCTGTCTTGTGCTATTTTCAATCTTTCCCGTTCCAGTGTAAGTTTATCGTTCATCTTATCCACTTGATTCTTTAAGAATAACTTCTGATCGCCATCCTCTGCCCAGCTTAACGGGGTACGGCAGCTTCGTCCATACAATGTCTCGAACGGTGTCATCTGAATACTTGACTGGTAGCTATTATTGTACAAAAATTCCACCTGCGATAAGTATTTTTCCCATGAGCCTTTAAGATCAAGTACGACCATTCTTAATAGATCTTCTAACATTTGGATAGTTTGCTCGGACTGACCATCCGTTTGAGGATGAAAGACAGTACTGTATAGTAGTTTGTTCCCAAATTTTTCTGCACGAGTTTCCAAGTATCCGATGTAAAACGTCCATCTCTATCAGATACGATGGATCGGGGAATCCAGTGATATTTTACAATAACATGGATATACTGATCGACTAACGTTTGTACCGCACTATCATTTTTCATAGGAATGAAATGTGCAACTTTCGTTTATCGGTCAATAATTACCCATATACCGTTTTTCCCAGTTTTACTCCTTGGCAATCCCATGACAAAATCCATAGTTATGTCATCTTATTTCCATTCAGGGATCGACAGTGATTGTAAGTATCCGCCAGGTTTTTGATGTTCTGCCTTCACAAGTTGGCACGTATGCCATTTGACAATATATTGAATTACATCAGTCTTCATCCCTGACCACCAAAAGTCTTGCTTGAGATCTTGGTACATTTTCGTTCTCCCAGGGTGAATTGAATAAGTTGTGTTATGTACTTCATAATGTATTTCCGCTCGAAATGTATCAACCTGAGGAACACATAACCTTTTATTTAATAATAATAATCCATCTTGCTCTGTAAAAGCAGTTGATTGTCCACTTTTTACCTTATACAAATTTTTTACAAATGTAGAATCTTGGTTCATCGCCTTCCTTACCCTGTCTTTAAGGGAATGCTCTGTCATTATTTAGAAGAGTAAACCCTGAGTCTGAGCGGTAGTTATACATGTAAGCATTTTAAAATTTTGTATCTCTCGCAATAACTCTCTCTATTCAGTTATTGGAACAATCATCTGTGCCAAGTGCTTTCTACTGAGCGCATCAACTACTATATTCCCCTTACCGGGATGGTATTTAATATCGACGTCATAATCTTTGATAAGTTCTAACCACCGTCTCTGACGCATATTTATTTCCTTCTGAGAGAAAATATACTTTAAACTTTTGTGATCTGTAAAAAGCTCACATTGAGCACCATATAAGTAATGTCGCCAGATTTTTAGGGCAAATACGACAGCTGCCAACTCTAAATCATGAGTTGGGTAATTACGTTCAGAATCCTTCAATTGTTTCGAGGCATAAGCTATGACTTTGCCATTCTGCATCAAGACACAACCAAAACCTTTCAGGGATGCATCGCTATAAATTTGAAAACCTTCTATGCCACAGGGCATGACCAATATTGGTGCAGTAGTTAATCTTACTTTTAACTCATCAAATGCCTCCTGACACTCTTCAGTCCAGAGAAATAGAACATTCTTTCGGGTTAGTTTCGTAAGCGGTAGTGCAATTGCTGAAAAACCGTTTACAAATTTTCTGTAATAACTTGCTAATCCGAGAAAGCTCCAGATTTCTGTGACTGTAGTCGGTCTTGGCCAATTTATAATTGCCTATACTTTTGCTGGATCTACAGATAATCCATATTCTGTAATCACATGACCCAAGAAAGAAACTTCATTTAACAAGAAATCACATTTAGAAAATTTTGCGTCTAAGGCATGACTTTTCAATGTCTGCAACACAATCTTCAAGTGTTTTGCATGTTCACCCTTACTTGCCAAATATATCAGGATGTCATCGATAAATACGATAACAAACTTATCCAGATATTCCTTGAATACCCGATTCATTAAGTACATGAAAATTGCTGGCGCGTTTGTCAATCCAAACGGCATGACTACGAACTCAAAATGTCCGTATCTTGTGCTGAAGGCAGTTTTATAAATATCGTCTTCCTTTATTCACATTTGATGGTATCCTGATCTTAAGTCAATCTTGGAAAAAACTTTTGCATTACTTAATTGATCGAATAAATCATCAATGCGAGATAGAGGGTACTGGTTGCGAACTGTCAACTTATTCAGTTCTCGATAGTCGACACATAATCGAAGCGAACCATCTTTCTTTTTAACAAACAACACTGGAGCTCCCCATGGTGAGGTGTTTGGTCGGATAAAATCTTTGTCAAGTAATTCCTGTAATTGGCTTTTTAGCTCTGTCAATTCTTTAGGAGCCATACGATATGGTGCCTTTGCTACCGGTTTAGCTCCTTTCACTAAATCAATAGTGAATTCCACATCCCTTGATGGGGGTAGTCCCGGTAATTCTTCAGGAAATACTTCGAGAAATTCACATACTACAGGAACTGCAGTCGGCTCACGTGTCATTACATTGGTTCCCTTAATCATTACCAAAGTTGCTTCACAACCTTTTCGTAGTTTCTTCAGTGCCTTTAATGAAGATATCATAATTTTTGCAACTTCATTTAGTCCCTTAAAAATACACTGTGTATTGTCCAGCTTAAGTGTAATTTCTTTCTTTTTACAGTTGATGATAGCTTCATATCTTGATAACCAATCCATTCCTAATATGATGTCAAATTCAGATAGGGGTAGAACCGCAACATCTGCTTCTACTGGGTTGGTATCAATTGTTAGGCATACTGTACATCGAAGCTTTGTAGTCATCTTAGTATTATTGGGCATTTTAACTCTCAATTCTTCAAGCGATGTATAAGGTTCCAACCTTAATTGTTTAATTGCTTTTGTAGATATGAAAGATTGGCTAGCCCCTGTATCAAATAATACCTTTAAAAGATGATTGTTTACATAAATCATACTTGTGATAACAGTATCATCAGCTTTAGCCCCCTGCTGGTTCATATTGAAGACTCTAGGCTGCACCTGTTTGTCTTCTCTAGTTTCTATCACAGATCCCGATGTATCGATTCCTTTGCCTTTATCAATTCTACAACTTGAGCTGGTATCAATGTGATGAAATGTTGATACCTGACTAGGACCATCTCTTTCAGATACTGTCTTCCATAACAGACAATCTTGGCGGCGATGTCCAAGCTTCTGACATTTAAAACAAATGTCGGTATCCTTCAAACAATCGCCCAAGTGTTTCTTCCCGCATTTCGAACATAAGGGCTTCATCGTGTTACTACTAGCTCCACTTTCACTTCGAGTTTGTGTTGAAGGACCTTCTTTCTTCTTTTTCCATTTTGAACTTCCACTCTTTCGCGAGTAATCCATACTCTGTCCCTCTGGGAGTCTCTTCTTCTGAAACTCCATTCGCCTTTGCAAACTCTCGACATCCATCTCAATCAACTTAGCAGTCTCCACCTATTCATTGTAATTCTTAATCCTCTACGAGATGAGATGTACACGCACGTCTTCTCGTAGACCCAATTTAAATCGAAAACAACGACCGCTTTCCTTGGCGACCATGTCTCCTGCATAATAAGCTAGTTGTGCGAACTCAGCTTCATATTGAAGGACTGTACGATTTACTTGCATCAATCTAAGAAATTTTTCCTGCAGCATTTGCTTCTCAGATGGAGGGACAAAGAAGTTAACAAATTCTTTCAGAAATTCGGCCCAAGGAATCTCCGAATTTTTACGCCCAGCAAATTTTCCTTGCCTCAAAATGCTGTCCCACCATTCGATCAGCCTCTCCTTCCAGTAGGAAGACGACTAAATCGATTTTTTGATCGTCGGGGCACTTCATAGCATTGAAAATCAATTCGATCATCTTGATCCCGCCCTCAGTTTCCATTGGGGTTAAACCACCTCGAAATAAGGGCGGTCTCATTTCAAGAAATTGCTTCACATATGACTCACTTGACATTGACGGTTGTGATACTGCAACAGCACTATGGCATATTCGAATAGTCTCAGCTAATGCTTGCTTCTGATAGAGGGGGATTTGATCTTTCCCGAATTTTTTCTTCATCCATGCGATTATTTTATCCTTCGAGTTCTTCTCTTTGTCGTCTACTCAAGTAGGTGCGGAAGGGTTCCTGAAAACAGGAAGGCGTCAATTTCGATGATTTAAGTTTGTTTTACTTACATTCTCGCATTCCTATATACTCATATTTTGCTGAAAGAATCAAAACCTTGTCTCTGATACCATTTAATTGTAACGGCCCCACTTACTAGGCTACCGTCGCAATTTTCATTTTTCTCCTTTATTAATTTGACAATTCAGAGAGTGACAGGTATATGATCATCAACAATTATACATAAACAAGTATAATGATAGAGTAAAAAGAAAATGTAGAAAAATAAAGCACATTTTATTTATCTTACATTCGATACAATATATGATGCAGGACGACGCGTAAGGTTTACGCGTCTGTCAGCTTTTTTCTAGGAAACCCCAATGCATGCGATGATTAAAAGAATTTTTAACAGAAAATTAGAGCGGGCGTTGCCCAGACTTTGAAATCAAACAACTTTGATAATTTTTTTTTGTAAAGCACAAATCGCTATTTTGTTTAAAAAATTAAATTTTCTTAAAAATGGTTCAATTTTCTAAATCCGGAAAAGAAGCTCGCAACTTTCGTTCCATTACTCTTGTCGTAAGAAACAGAATTCGTGAACTCCAAGTACGTTTCCGTTTGGAGTTTTCGACGTAGCGTTCGCTCACAAGATTCGGGTGAAAACCCAACAATGAGTCTATAACCCTACAAGGAAATATAAAGATACACTCAAAGGAGGATAAATGAACAAATACCCACAAAAAGAGATGTCTTTCCGTATCCGAAGTCGATGGCGATCACGCGAGTAACTCCTCGTCACCTTCGATCTCCGCTCCGAGGTCGGCCGCTATCGCATACGGGCACCAAGGAATTAAATCACTCCCTCACACGAGGTGGTTCCACGGAATCACTCCACAAAGTAAGGAAGCCACAAACTAACACACCTAAAATTCACTCACTCTCACACTAGAGGCTCCACGAAATCTCTATCACTTGCAGTGCTTCCACGAAATCTCTAACGCTCAAGTGGATCGAGATTCCCACAGTAGAATCAAAATCCCAATTTCCTAACTCCACAGGAACTAAGGCTTCATTTGTTTCGGCGGTGGTGGGTCGATCTGGCGGGTGGAAACGGTGTGTTCGAAACGGAGGGGGAGAGGTGGTTGCTCCAAACAGAGCTTTTTGGGGCGTTTCTCAAGGCGGGCGGGTGGAAACGGAGCAAACGCCGCCGGAGGTTCATTTGTTTACCCGCCTTCCGGTGGCGTTTGCCCAAAACGAAGCACCGAAACACCCAAACAAATAGAGCCTAAGTCAATTGTTCCTTATGCACGAAATGCTAAATTAAACTCTAATCATCCTCACACAGAATCAAACTAAACAGAGCAGGGTAAACATTTTAATCAACTTGGTTCCTTACTCAACAGTAACATCAAATAGTTAACCGTTCATTAATCATACTTCACAAAAAAAAATTACTGTTCAACATCTCTGTCGGCTGTGGATAAACAAGGGAGCAACTATGGCGGAAGGCAAACAAAGCAGCAACCCAAACGGGAATCAACAAAAAAAATAGTCCTAATTCACTCCTAATCTCACTCACAGCACCTATTTCACTAATTAATGTTACTGTTCATCATCAACTACAGTTACAGGAAGTTCTCAAACTTCATCCACAGGATTCGCAATCCACAATTCATCATTTCAATATTCATCAACACCACCCAAAACTAGCAGATCCTATCCCTTTTATACAGGGCCGAGGGAAAACAGGAAGAAGAAAATAAAACCCATTTCTTCACGATGGAGGCAGCGATGGAATGGTGGAGGAATGGTGGACATGGCTCTGGGTGGCGGTTGGAAGAGACGTGCGGGCTTTTAGTCGCGTGCAGCGACGAAATCAGGAAACACCTGCAGCGCCGATGGATCGGGAAGAAACTTGCGGCTGGAACCTTTTGAAGTCGAGCCCTAATGCGCGCCTGAACCAGGAAAAAGAGCAGCAGCTTTTATTTGGGCAGCCGGAACCGAGAAAGAGGACCGGGGGAGAACTGTGTAGGGCCAGCTGCTTTTAATGCTGAACTGATTCAGCTTCTTTCTATGTATATATATATATAATATATATATATATATGTAATATATATATACTTATATATATAATTTTGTTAAACATTAAGTAAACAAACAAACCGCTATGCGCGCAGGCGTGCATTACACACAAAGTCCAAACTGAAATTTTGCCAAAATATCATGCAAAATTAAAAATTAAAATGCAATAAAACAATTCAGGTTTTCAGCAACCCGGTCGGGTGCGGCGTCAGGTATCATTGCGTCGACCTGACCTAGGTTGGTCTCCACCAACTCTCCCCCTCTCGAAATCACTCATCTCTGGTGAGTGCTCCGAGCAGTAGTGCGGGAGAAATCAACATTCATGCCAATGAACCAAGTATCTCTGAAAACCATCATCAGTAGTGGTCACTGTCCAATATGTGCTCGGGAACTGGAATAGAATAATCTCCTGGTGTCCATGCTCAACCTGAAACTGGCAGTGAAAATAGAAGGAACTACGATGGAAGTGTCAGTAGCGGAATGAACGTCGGTATGTACTGAATGTGACTCCTCACTCTCACTCATCAACCCAGAAGAATCAAATGGAGGAGAAGACAATGTAAATTCTAAAGACTCATGCGAGTAATCGTAGAATCAAGTCAGATTGACTACGTTAAAAACAAGATTTGCTCCCCAAACGGACGACATCTCAAGTTCATACGCATTTGCCCAAACCGGTTTACTACTCGAAAGGGTCCAGTTCTACAGTAGCTAGCTTCTTTACGACACTAGAAGGTAACCGTTCCGGATCTATCTGAACCATAATCAAGTCATTCATTTTAAAACTAGTAGCTCTTTTATGTTTTTGTTTTAAAATTGAGTTGCATAAAAATCATAAATACTATGCGCTTTTCCGCTCAAAAACCTTTTATGCAAATCATGCAAATGTTATAAATGAACTAATACGACTAACGACACTAACCGATGGTCTCAGATACTAAGAGCAACTCCTGAAAGTGGTACATGATCAGGAGGCTCAGAGGGTGGATCATAAAAGAACTCATCGCGGGGGCGATGATCACTCAAGTGCAAATCAGAGAAAACAGTAGCCAAATGTGTCAACATGGTGTGCGAATTGTCTCTGAAAGTGTGCGTGACAAGATATAACTTCAACGAATCAGTGAGTGCACCCTCAAACTCGACTGTGTCACTAAAGATGGAAACATCCCAACTGTGCGGTGAACCCATAAGTTTTGCATCTGGGGGTTCACCGGGAGGGGTATAGCAAAATTCGTCGCAAAAGCGACGCGAGCAAACGTCGGCCCCAACAACAGATGGAGCGCTCTCAAATAAAAGTGCACGAAGTGTGACAACCGTAATGAATGTGCTAAGGAAGAGTGATGCATCAGGAGGCTCACCAGGTGGGACATAGAAGAACTCATCGCAAATACGATGATCAGCAAGTGGTACGTCCCAGAACTCATCTAGAGTGCGAGTCACTAGATGGTTATATCCAAGCACTATCGACATCAAGTGAGACAATGGAGCAGGTATCCATGTCTTAAAATTCGCAAGTGTACTACTCAGAATAAGCTCATCCACACATGAACGCGGTGACTCATCTAGAGGCTCAATAGGAGGGTCGTCAAATGACTCATCAGTCGAGTGATGGTCCTCCAGAAATGAACCGTCAGAATGGGTCATACTCCCAGATAGGGTAGAAGTGACTACTTCGAGATCACTACTAAGTTCTCGACTCCCGATCGTAATATCACTCGGTGCGCCATCCGGTGTGGTGATGTGACTCAATGCGTCATCGGGTGTGGTGATGTGACTCGGTGCGCCACTAGGTGAAGTGTGCAAGGAGTCTACACTCAAAGGAAAGCTAGTAGATATAGAATCACGGACGGAGTCATTCAGTGGAGCAGACTCATATGGGGGTTGACTCCACACATCTTGGACTAGAACATCAGATAGAGTGAGTGACGTCTCCCTAGTGTGGGCAGTGGGATGCTCTTGTTGACCCTTAACGTCTATCATCATGTTTGTCATCGGATCACTAGGAGGTTCACTAGGTGTGATGTATTCTTGACGATAGTGACCTCTATGATGATCGTCCATAACATAATCATGTCGTGCTCGTGAATGATCATATGTCCTACGAACGTACGGTGATGGTTGCACATGTGTAGTCTCAGATTCCTCATATAAAGGAGACGTGTAGTATTGATATTTAGAGGGATACTGTGCTCTATCCTCATAATATTGTGCAGAAGGACCACTCGGATCCACTCGAGTACGAGGATAATAACGATGATAGTCATCGTACTGATCGTCTCTAGCATAATGTGAACGTGTTGATGGGTCAACACGATCTCTGGAAGTGGTATACAATGCTCGAGTATAATCATCGAAGTATCGTTAAGATCTCCGTGACTGGGCACTATGGGAGTGAGTGTAATGGTAATCGTGATCCTCAAATAAAGGATTCCTCCTAAAGGTAGACCTTTCCACATAAGGCTGAGGAAAATCGTAATGTGCACGAACAAAATGCTCATATCGAATTCGATGCGGCATTGACGTTTGAAGGGGTATTTCTAAACTACTCACCCTAACTCTAAGGTTTTCTAACCTTTCACGCATCTGACATGTACTTTCAGTTAATGTCGTCAGTTGGTGGGCGAAAGGTATAAACCACTGGGGCGGTTCTTCCCCTTCGCTCCCTTGACTCGTTTGACCGCGTTCAACTCGACGCATTCTATCTCTCCGCAGTGACATGCAAACAAACAAGTCAAATGCAATGATAATGCAAAAAAAAAATCTTTTTTTTTGAAAAATTCTAAAAGCTATGCGGGTTCCTATTCTACACAGGGCGGATCCCAAAACTTAGAAAAATTTTGGAACCTGCCTCTGATACCAAATTGATGCAGGACGACGCGTAGGGTTTACGCGTCTGTCGGCTTTTCTCTAGAAAACCCCAATGTATGCGGTGATTAAAAGAATTTTTAATAGAAAATTAGGACGGGCGTTGCACAGACTTTGAAATCAAACAACTTTGATAATTTTTTTTGTAAAGCACAAATCGCTATTTTGTTTAAAAAATTAAATTTTTTTAAAAATGGTTCAATTTTCTAAATCCGGAAAGGAAGCTCGCAACTTTCGTTCCATTTCCCTTGTCGTGACAAACAGAATTCGTGAACTCCAAGTACGTTTCCGTTTGAAGTTTTTGACGTATCGTTTGCTGACAAGATTCGGGTGAAAACCCAACAATGAGTCTATAACCCTACAAGGAAATATAAAGATACACACAAAGGAGGAGAAATGAACAAATACCCACAAAAAGAGATGTTTTTCCGTATCCGAAGTCGATGACGATCACGCGAGTAACTCCTCGTCACCTTCGATCTCCGCTCCGAGGTCGGCCGCTATCGCATACGGACACCAAGGAATTAAATCACTCCCTTACACGAGGTGGTTTCACGGAATCACTCCACAAAGTAAGGAAGCCACAAACTAACACACCTAAAATTCACTCGCTCTCACACTAGAGGCTCCACAAAATCTCTATCACTTGCAGTGCTTCCACGAAATCTCTAACGCTCAAGTGGATCGAGATTCCCATAGTAGAATCAAAATCCCAATTTCCTAACTCCACAGGAACTAAGTCAATTGTTCCTTATGCACGAAATGCTAAATTAAACTCTAATCATCCTCACACATGAATCAAACTAAACAGAGCCGGGTAAACATTTTAATCAACTTGGTTCCTTACTCAACAGTAACATCAAATAGTTAACCGTTCATTAATCATACTTCACAAAAAGAAACTACTGTTCAACATCTCTGTCGGCGGTGGATAAACAAGGGAGCAACTATGGCGGACGGCAAACAAGGCAGCAACCCAAACGGGAATCAACAAAAAAAATAGTCCCGATTCACTCCTAATCTCACTCACAGCACCTATTTCACTAATTAATGTTACTGTTCATCATCAACTACAGCTACAGGAAGTTCTCAAACTTCATCCACAGGATTCGCAATCCACAATTCATCATTTCAATATTCATCAACACCACCCAAAACTAGCAGATCCTATCCCTTTTATACAGGGCTGAGGGAAAACAGGAAGAAGAAAATAAAACCCATTTCTTCACGATGGAGGCAGCGCTGGAATGGTGGAGGACATGGCTCTGGCGGCGGTTGGAGCTGTTGTCGTGGCTGGATCGGCGATCGTGGGTGGCGGTTGGAAGAGACGTGCGGGCTTTTAGTCGCGTGCAGCGACGAAATTAGGAAACACCTGCAGCGCCGATGGATCAGGAAGAAACTTGCGGCTGGAACCTTTGAAGTCGAGCCCTAATGCGCGCCTGAACCGGGAAAAGGAGCAGCAGCTTTTATTTGGGCAGCCGGAATCGAGAAAGAGGATCGGGGGAGAACTGTTCAGGGCCGGCTGCTTTTAATGCTGAACTGATTCAGCTTCTTTCTATGTATATAGATATATATAATATATATATGTAATATATATATACTTATATATATAATTTTGTTAAACATTAAGTAAACAAACAAACCGCTATGCGCGCATGCGTGCATTACATACAAAGTCGAAACTGAAATTTTGCCAAAATATCATGCAAAATTAAAAATTAAAATGCAATAAAACAATTCAGGTTGTCAGAAACCCGGTCGGGTGCGTCGTCGGGTATCATTGCGTCGACCTGACCTAGGTTGGTCTCCACCAGCATATTACATGCTAGCAGATGACTGGATATATATACACAAAAGGAGTCACCAAAAGATCCGAGTTACAGATACAAGTATACTACCATATTATCTCAAAACTACGTCTGTAATTCAGAACAAAAACTATACTGTAACGTACTACAGAATCATGAGCAGACTACTTGAAATAGAACTGAAACTCGTCATGAGGACAGTCGGGGTCGCGACAAGATGCCTTGTGGGCATCAATGACTTCGAAGACGGTTGTGATGACGTCAACCCAAATCTTGTACATCTTTTCCCTGCATATAGGGGGCCTGCTAGAGCTAGCAGGAGTAGCCTCCTCCTTTACCTGTTTTGTTACATTTTCTATTAGTCAAAGACTAAATGAATTCTCATTGTTCCCTTTTTACTATGATATCTTATTTGCATTTTACGGATCTACTTTATTCTCTTGATTACGTTCTCTCTCGTTGTATCGTATTAATTCGTTTTCATCGTCTTCTTCTTCTTGACCGTTTTCTTCTTTTGTTCATCTTTTACTCATCCTTTTCTTATATATCTTTTCATGTGGGTTTGGACTTTCTTAGCCTTATCTCTTATACTTTTCCTGTTGTTATCAGACAGTGTTAAGGGAATATTAATCTTTCGTATCATTTATATAGCGCGTTTGCGTGCCTTTTCATATTCGCACACATTTCTTAACGTGCTTTTTCATATTCGCACGTTAACTTTCATTACATCATCATTGGGAGGACATTCACCCCACCTCCATTGTTGGATTGACCCTTAACTTAGCCCATTTCATTACTTTATTCCTCTACTTATTCCTTTACTTCATTTACTTTATTTAATTCATTGTATGTTTATTTTCAATTGCTCTTTTCATAAAACATAAACATAAAAGATAAACATGAAGAATAAACATGAAATTAAGTGATTACAAAAGGGTGAGAACTCACCTTTTCAACCCCTTTTCCTTTATCTCTTCCACCACTATCGTCGCTTTGCCTTCCACCACCTCGTGAAGCCATGTCCTACATCGGCAATATTTTTAAAGACGGTCAAAAAGTTCAAGACGTTCTTGACGGGCTCCACTTGACCTAATTAGGTCAAAGGAGTCATTTAGGGTTTAATTGATGGCTGTCCTATCTTGAAAACAAGAGCTTTTGGTCCAATTGGCGAGGGAACATCATGCCCTAACCAATTTTTGCTGCCCTAGCTCCAAAATCCCCTAATTGATTGCTGCCCTAAGTTCAACTTAGTGAACTTTCACAATTTTAGTGAAAGTGGTAACAATACTTAGCCTCCAAATAAGTATTTGGATTAAAAGCATAATATTTCCTTAGGGTTTCATTTTTTTAATCCTAAAATCAAATTCAGCTTAACCATAACTAGGGTTTCATCAAAATTCCTTGGAATCACAGATTTAGGCTTAAAATCCATTACAAAAACTTTTTATATGCAAAGGACCAAAGAAAATTGAAAAACCCTAAACTCTAGGATTTTTAGTATTTTCAATCCATGAAAAATCGTTGAAAAAGAAACAAGAGGACTATAGAGGAAGAGATTACCTTTCAAATGGAAGAGAAATTGGAAGAAATAGAGGTGAATCGAGCTCTCGGGAGGGATCAGCGGGTTCCGACTGTCCGTCGGCTTCGCACTGTCGCCCGGCTTCTGTGCGGGATCAGTAGAGGAATGAAATGAACCGTGGCCCTTTCTTTCTCTATTTTATCGGGCACCGCCTACTGTACGCACGACTCGCGCCTCTACGTGACCAGGATTAGCCAGTTCTAGCTCATTTCAACCAGTTTCTCCCCTTTATTAGCACACCACTATACATATTATAGTAAATAAAGTGTAACATTAACACCCCTTATTTTGGTGGCGTCACATGCTGTACTCTGAAACGGAATTAACCCTTATTGATAACATTGACCTCTTTATATATAATTATATATATTACATAATTATATGTTTATATCTATGTTTTAAATTTAATGGATAATTTATATATATATATATATAAGTATTATATATATATATTTCACACATAGAAGTTACAAAATTACAAAACTTGTCAAAGTGATGAAAAAAAATGCAAGACTCTATGTCGCTAGAGGTCTGGTCGGGTGCGTCGTTGGGACTTTTGCGACGACCTGATCTGGGCTGGTCTCCACCAACTCTCTCCCTCTCGAAATCACTCATCTCTGGTGAGTGCTCCGAGTGGTAGTGCTGTAGAAGATCAACATCCATACGATGTAACTCCTCGGCCAAGACCCTGCTGGTCTCGGTCTCTGGTCTGCCATGACAACGAACCAAGTATCTCTGAAAACCACCATCGGTAGTGGTCACTATTCAATATGTGCTCGGGAACTGGAAGAGAATAATCTTCTGGTGTTTCATGCTCGACCTAAAACTGGCAGTGAAAACAGAAGAAACTACTCGCATTAATCTTGAATGTGACTCCTCACTCTCACTCACCAACCCAGGAGAATCAAATTAAGGAGATGGCAATGGAAAATCTAACGACTAATGCGAGTAATCGTAGAATTAAGTCAGATTGGTTACGTTAAAACATGATTTTCTCCCCAAACGGAAGGCATCTCAAATTCATATGTGTTTTGCCCGATCCGATTTACTACTCGAAAGGATCCAGTCCTACGGTAGCTAGCTTCTTTACGGTACCAGAAGGTAGCCGTTCCGGATTTAGCTGAAACATAATTAAGTCATCCATTTTAAAACTAGTAATTCGTTTATGCTTTTTTTAAAAAATTGAGTTGCATAAAAATCAAAGTACTATGCAATTTTCCGCTCAAAAATTTTTATGCAAGTCATGCAAATGCAATAAATGAACTACTAATATGACTAATGCCACAAACCGATGGTTTTAGATATCCAGAACAACTTCTGAGAGAGGTACATGATCAGGGGGCTCAAATAGTGGATCATAAAAGAATTCATCGCGGGGACGATGAACACTCAAGTGCAAGTCAGAGGCATCAATGATCATATGTGTCAAATTATATGAATGTGCAAGAAGAAGAGAGATAATAGAGAGACTAGAGAGGAAGGGGAGACTAGGGTTAGGGTAGAGGGAAAGAGAGGAAAGAAACCTGATATGTCTTCAATAATCCTCCCCAAAGCAGCCCCGGGCTATAAATACCCGGGGAAAGGAGGGGGCCGGCCGGCCCCCCCAAGTGGGGCTGAACCGGAGTGGTTCAGCCCCCCTTCTGGCTGATTTAATGAGTGGGGGCTGAACCGGATGGTTCATCCCCGTTGTCTTGCGCGCGCTCCTTGGTCCGCCGCGAGTATTTATGTCCCGAGAACCCAAGCGGGTGTGGGGGCATAACATTCCCCTCCCCATCAAGCACCATCTTGTCCTCAAGGTGGAAGTCCAGAAACCGCTCGCGGAACTCCAACAAGTCAACCCATGAGTTGTGCCCTGCGTCCAGCTGCTGCCATTTGACGAGTACCGCTGGTCGATATTCCGTGCCCGACTTCTTCCATTTGGTAAGCAAAATGGCCTCTGGTGACGGCCGTAACTCACCCGTGCTGGCCGCCTCGGGAAGGAAAGGGCTGGCCCGAACGGAAGCCCTGAGCTTTTTCTTCAAAACAGAGACATGAAATGTCGGGTGGATGCGAGACCCCGCTAGAAGATCCAAGGTGTAGGCCACTGGGCCCACACTACGCAGAATGCGGAATGGCCCGTAGTAACGTGGGGCGAGTTTCTGATTCATCCTCCGAGAAACTGACAGCTGGCGGTAAGGTTGGAACTTGAGGAAAACCTCATCGCCCACTGCGAACTCCCGCTCTGTACGGTGCTTGTCTGCCTGTGCCTTCATGCAGTCCTGAGCGACCCGCAGATTGTCCCGAAGTAAGGCTAAAGTGCGATCCCGGTCCTGAAGTGTCCGCTCCACGGCTGGGAGAGCGGTGCTGGAGGGCTCATAAGAACTCAAAGTAGGGGAGGGCGGTCGTATACCACCTCGAAGGGGGTGATCTTGCTGGCTGTGTGGAAGGACGTGTTGTAACAGTACTCCGCCCAATGCAACCAACGGGTCCACGTGCGCGGCTCGTCCATCACAAAACACCGTAAGTAGGTCTCCACCCCCCTGTTGAGGACCTGTCTGTCCGTCCGTCTGGGGATGGTGTGCTGTGCTCATACGTAGCGTAGTGCCCTGGAGCCGAAAGAGCTACCTCCAAAAACTGCTGATAAAGACCGGATCCCTGTCGGAAATGATGGAACGTGGAAGGCCATGGAGGCGCACAATCTCCCGCGCAAATAACTCTGCAACTGTCTCCCCCGTGTACGGATGGCTCAATGGTAGGAAATGACCATACTTGGAAAGCTTGTCTACCACCACCAGGATGACGGACTTGCCTTGGGACTTGGGCAACCCGTCAATGAAATCCATGGAAATGGTGTCCCACACCTGGTGCGGGATCTCGAGCGGTGTAAGAAGCCCAGCCGGTGATGTGGTCTCGTACTTCTGCCTCTGGCAAATCTCACACTCCCGTACAAATTGCTGGACCTCGCTACGCATCCTCTTCCAGAAGACATTTGCTCGAAGCCGCTGAAGTGTCCGTAGAATCCCTGCGTGGCCGCCTGTGGGTGAAGCGTGAAACTCCTGCATCATCGCCGTCCGCCATGGCGACGCGGAGGGAATGACTACTCTGCCCTGGAAGTACAGCCGCTGGCCCTGAAGATGGTAGCCCGGCTCCGTAGCTTGACCCTGCTGTAGTGCCTCTACAATGGTGCGTAGCTCGGGGTCCTGGAGTACCGCTGCCTGTATCTCGTCCAAGGTGGTGATCACCGGCTCCGACACATGAGAGGGAGAGCTCTCAGGTAGGCGGGAGAGTGCGTCGGCGACCACATTCTCTCTGCCCTGCTTGTACACAATCTCGTAATCATACCCCATCAACTTGGTCAACCACTTCTGCTGCAGTGGAGACGCCAAGCGCTGCTCCAGGAAGTGCTTCAAGCTTTGGTGATCCGTACGGACCTGGAAGTGCTGTCCCAGAAGATAGGGTCGCCACATCTCGACCGCATGTATAATTGCCAACATCTCCTTCTCGTACGTTGAAAGCTTCAACGTCCGTGGGGCCAAGGCCTTGCTGAAGTAAGCGAGCGGGCGGCCCTCCTGCATCAAGACTGCCCCGAGGCCGACGCCCGAAGCATCAGTCTCCACCACAAATTCCTTGGTAAAATCCGGCAGCGCCAACACCGGTGTAGTGGTCATGGCCTGCTTTAAAGCCCGGAAGGCCTCATCCGCCTCGATGCTCCACTGGAACGCATCCTTCTGCAACAGCTGTGTCAGAGGTCGAGCAATCTTGCCGTAGTCCTTTACAAAACGGCGGTAGTACCCCGTCAGCCCGAGGAAGCCACGCAAGGCTCGCACCGTCGTGGGTTGGGGCCATGACACCATACTCGCAATCTTCTGTGGGTCTGCCTGGACCCCCGGGCGGACACAAGGTGCCCCAGATACTCGACCTGACTCTGTCCGAAAGAACACTTGGACTTTTTGGCGAATAGCTGGTGCTCCCGCAGTATGGTGAGGACATGTCGCACGTGCTCCAAATGGTCGTCCCAAGCCCTGCTATAGATTAGTATATCATCAAAAAATACCAGGACATACCGGCGAAGAAGTGGTCGAAAGATCTCGTTCATCACAGCCTGGAAGGTGGAGGGAGCGTTGGCCAACCCGAACGGCATCACCAAGAACTTGTAGTGACCGTCGTGGGTGCGGAACGCCGTTTTGTGGACATCCTCTTCCTTCATCCGAATTTGATGATAACCGGACCGGAGGTCCAGTTTGGTGAACAGACTCGCTCCATGCAGCTCATCCAGCAACTCCTCAATCATAGGAATGAGAAACTTGTCCTTGATGGTGGAGCTATTCAGCCCCCGGTAATCGACGCAGAATCGCCAGGAGCCGTCCTTCTTCTTGACCAAGATGATCGGAGAAGAGAACGCGCTGGTGCTGGGCCGAATAATGCCTGTCGCTAGCATCTCCCGTACGCTGCGCTCGATCTCTGCCTTCTGAACATACGGGTAGCGGTAGGGACGGATATTGGTAGGGTCCGTCCCTGTCTTCAGCTGTATCCGGTGATCCCGGAAACGCGATGGAGGCAGAGTGTGCGGCTCCTGAAAGACGTCCTCGAACTGAGCTAAAAGAAGCTGTATCGGGTCCGACGCCACCTGCGTGTCGGCCCCCTCTGCCGCCACCCCGAGTATCATGGCCATCATACTACCCTGCTCCTCCAGTCTCTGCAGGCTCCGTAGGGAGATCTCCTTGAGAGGGGCGGATCGGATACCGTGCAAACAGTAATCCGTCCCCTGCTGCGTGAACTCCAGTGTCATGCGGTCCCAGTCCGTGGTCACCCGCCTCAGTTGGCGGAGCCACTGTACCCCAAGTACCATATCAGACCATTTAATCGGAAGGAGGTAGACGTCGGTGCGGCACACATCCTGTAAGATGTATCTCCACGCCCTTCAGTGCCCCTTCGCACCGCAGTTTGCTGCCATCCGCGACCATCACCTGGAACGCCGCGTTCCTGTCAACGGGGTGTCCTGTCTTCAGCGCCACCTCAGGGTTGATGAAATTGTGGGTGCTCCCACTATCAATGAGAATGGTGACCATTTCCTTGCCAATCTTTCCCTTGATCCGCATAGTGGTGGGTGCCACACATCCCTCCATGGCCTGAATCAAAACGCCAAACTCAGCCAGATCCAACTCCTCCTCGGCCTCGAGGCTCGGGTAGTCCTCCTCGTCCTCCTCACGCAGCATGAAGACCTGCACCTTTTGGCATCGATGCCCCGATGCGTATTTCTCGTCGCAGTTAAAACACAATCCTTTCTCCTTCCTGGCCTGCAGTTCAGGCCAAGTAAGCCGCGTCACTGTCGGTCGGGCTGCCGGTGCCTGCTCCCTTCTGCCTGTTGCTGGGGCGGGCGGGACCCTTGGTGGGGCCCGATTTCTCTGACGGCTGAAGCGCTCCTCCTGTATGCGGGCCAGACTGATGGCATGGCTTAGACTGCGCGGCATATACGCATGGACCTCATCCCTCAAATGGTCCCGCAGGCCGGATATGAAACAACTGAGGGGCGTCTTCTCCTCCCAATTAACCCGATTTGCTAGCTTCTCGAAGTCCGCTCGATATTCCATCACTGTGCCCTTCTGACGGAGTTTCTGTAGTGTGGCCTCCACATCCTCGTACTCCAACGGCCCAAAACGTGCCACGAACCCTTCCACAAAATTCGCCCATGTTGCGTATCCGTAGGCCCGTATGAACCACTGAGCCCACTGATATGCGTCCTCTTCCAGATGGAAAGAAACCAGCTGCACCCACTGATCATTCGGTATCTCTTGATAAGTGAAAAATAACTCCCCCTTTTGCACCCATTCCAAGGCATCCACGCCGCAGAACTTAGGGAAATTCATGCGAGTTCTCTTCGGGGGCGTGTAGGGCCGTTGTTGCATATCCCCATGTCTCCCGTTGAACTCCGATCCGTGCTGTGGTCGGCCGAAAGGGTCATGGAAATTCGCTCCCCCTTGGCCGCCGCCCCATTCCTGTCCCCCGCCTTGAAATCCCTGTCGGCGTAGCTTCTCGGGCCATGTCTCGCCGTTCCCAAACTTCATCGGCCCCCCACGTGCTGCGACGTCGGTAGAAGGCCCGTTCTCCCTCCGAAATTGGCGTCAACAGCCCCCGGTGGTCTCAAGGGAGCTGCTGGGGCCTCCCGGGTCCTCCATAGGTCAGCCGCGGTCCCTTCCTGGGCGGCGGAAGGTCCGCCTGCCCCGCTCCCGGCCTGCACGCACGGATGCGGCGTTTGCTGGCCGGCCCAGGCCGCAGGTTGGCGGAAGGGGTAGGCGCCCCCTGGGCGGCCACCACCGGCCCCTTCGGTCGCTGTCGACCAGCCAAGGGTGGTTGTGCGGCGCCCCGATCCAAGCGGGGGCCGATCCGGCGCCCGCTTGGCTCCGTGCGGCCCGGATCGGTCCCGATTCCGCCGGGACCGAAATGTCCCGACCCCGCCGATCCTCCGTTGACAGTCGGTGGAACATTTTGTGGCGCCTCGGTTTCAGAATCGCTGCCTTGAACCGCCTTGCCCTTCAACGATTGCATCAACAGCGCCTTGATCTCCTCCATACGTCCATCCATGCGTTCCTCCATGTTTTTTGTGGACGTGTTCAAGCGGCCTTCCATGGCCGCCACCGAATCCGCCAACCCTACGTAGTTCTCCTCTAGGGTAGCCAATCGTGCGGTCTCCGCCTCCGAGCGTGTCACCATGGTCGCAGGAAGGATGCTCTGATACCAAATGATATGAACGTGCAAGAAGAAGAGAGATAATAGAGAGACTAGAGAGGAAGGGGAGACTAGGGTTAGGGTAGAGGGAAAGAGAGAAAAGAAACCTGATATGTCTTCAATAATCCTCCCCAAAGCAGCCCCGGGCTATAAATACCCGGGGAAAGGAGGGGGCCGGCCGGCCCCCCCAAGTGGGGCTGAACCGGAGTGGTTCAGCCCCCCCCTTCTGGCTGATTTAATGAGTGGGGGCTGAACCGGATGGTTCAGCCCCGTTGTCTTGCGCGCGCTCCTTGGTCCGCCGCGAGTATTTATGTCCCGAGAACCCAAGCGGGTGTGGGGGCATAACATCAACATACTGTGCGAACTGTCTCTGAAAGTGTGGGTGACAAGATATATCATCAACGAATCAGTGAGCGCACCCTCAAACTCGACTGTGCCACTAAGGATGGATACATCCCAAATGTGCGGTGAACCCATAAGTTTTTCATTTGGGGGTTCACCAGGAGGGGTACAATAAAATTTGTCGCAAATGCGACGCGTGCAAACATAGACTCCAATAACAGATGAAGTGCTCTTAGATAAATGTGCACGAAGCGTGACAACCGTAATAAATGTGCTAAGGGAAAGTGAGGCATCAGGAGGCTCACCAGGTGACACATATGAAAACTCATTGTGAAGACGATGAGCAGCATGTGGTACGTTCCATAAATCCATAACTCATCTAAAGTGCGAGTCACCAAACGGCTATACCCAAGCACTATCGACATCAAGTGAGACAATGGAGCAGGTATCCATGTCTTAAAATTCGCAAGTGTACTATTCAGATAAAGCTCATCCACACAAGGACGTGGTGGCTCATCTGGAGGCTCAATAGGAGGGTCGTCAAAAGACCCATCAGTAGAGTGATGGTTCTCCAGAAGTAAACCATCAGAAGGGGTCGTACTCCCGAAAAAGGTCGAAGTGACTACCTCGAGATCACTACTAAGCGCTTGGTTTCCGATCGTAATGTCACTCGGTGCGCCATCAGGTGTGGTGATGTGACTCGATGCGCCGTCGGGTGTGGTGATATGACTCGGTGCACCACTAGGTGAAGTGTGCAAGAAATCTACACTCAAAGGAGAGCTAATAGATATAGAATCACGGACGGGGTCACTCAGTGGAGTAGACTCATATGGGGGTTGACTCCACATATCCTGGACTAGAACATCAGATAGAGTGGGTGACGTCTCCCTGGTGTGGGCAGTGGAATGCTCTCGTTGACCCTTAATGTCTATCATCATGTTCACCTTCGGAACACTAGGAGGATCACTAGGTGTGATGTACTCTTGATGATGGTGACCTCTATAATATTCGTGAGTGTAGTCGTGACGATCGTCTATATCATAATCATGATATGCTCGTGAATAATCGTGAGTCCGACGAACGTGTGGTGGTGGTCGCACATACGCAGTCTCAGATTCCTCATATAAAGGAGGCATGTAGTATCGATAACTAGAGGGATACTGAACTCTATCCTCATAATATGGTGTCGAAGAGCCACTAAGATCCATTCTGGTACGAGGATAATAACGACGATAGTTATCGTACTGATCGTCTCTTGCATAATGCGAACGTATTGGGGGGTCAACACGATCTCTAGCAGTGATATACTGTGATCGAGGATAATCATCAAAGTGTCGTAACGATCTCCTTGATGGATCTCTATAGGAGTTAGTGTAAGTGGATTCGTGATCCTCAAATAAAGGATTCCTCCTAAAGGTAGATCTTTTCACACAGTAATGATGAACATCGTAATGCGCACGGACATAATGCTCATATCGAATTTGATGCGGCATTGACGCTTGAGGAGGTATTTTTAAACTATTCACCCTACCTCTAAGGTTTTTTAACCTTTCACGCATCTGACAGGTACTTTCAGTTAAAGCCATCATTTGGTGGGCGAAAGGTAAAAACCACAGGGGTGGTCCATTCACTTCGTTCCCACGACTCGGTTGATCATGCTCAACTCGACGCAACCTATTACTACGTCGATGCATGCGAATACATACGTCAAATGCAATGATGATGCTTAAAAAAATTCTCTTTTTTTGGAAAAAAAATTCAAAATGATATGTGGGTTCCTATTCTACGCAGAGCGGATCCCAAAATTTGAAAAATTTTTGACAACCTCCCTCTGATACCAAATTTGTGCAGGACGACGCGTAGAGTTTACGCGTCTGTCGGCTATTTGTAGGAAACCCTAAATGCATGCAATGATTAACTTAATTTTGCAAAGTTTTTTGAGCGAAATTTGCACGAACTTTAAGAAACAAGACAACTGATTTTTGTGTAAAGCACAAAATCGTTGTTTTGTTTTTAAATGATTTTCTTAAATAAAATGATTTAATTTTAAATCCGGGGAAGCAAGTTCGCAACTTTCGTTCCGTTCCCCTTGTCGTAGCACAACAAAAATCGTGAACTCCAAATACGTTTCCGTTTGGAGTTTTCGACGTAGCGTTTGCTGACGAAACTCGGGCGAAAACACAGCAATGAGGCTATTATCCTACGAGAAATTATAGAGACACACAAAGGAAAAAGTGAAAGAAACAATTACCCATGGAAGAGGCGTCTTCCGTATTTCGAAGTCGATGACGATCACGCGAGGAACTCCTCGTCATTTTCGATCTCCGCTCCGAGGTCGGCAGCTATCGCACACGGGCACCAAAGAATTAATTCGCTCCCTCACACGAGGTGGTTTCACGGATTCACTCACTCGGTCGTGTAAGGAAGCCACCGACTAACAACCTAAATTCACTCGCTTTTCACGCTCAAGTGGTTCCACGAAACCTCAAGTACTCCACTGATCGGAGAAGCCACAAAGAAATAAATGTCACTCCTTCTGATTCAAACTCAATGAGAGCAAGCAGCAAACAGGAATTCCATCATCCAACTCACAGATCGGAAGCACAAAGCAACATCTAACTTTTCTAATCACAGGTAATGGAGACAGCAACAAGCTACAATTTTAATCCAACAACTGTTCACGGAAGCAGTCTAACTATTCATTATCTTCTCCAACCCGCAATAGGAAGAGAACAATCTCACAGTTATAGCAAGTAGCAGAGAATCTACAATGGCTGGAAGTTACAAACACCAGTAACTCTCAAACGGAGGCAAAGACAAGCTACCAAAACTCATAATAATCATCAATCACCTTTAAATTAACTACAACAAATCCCTTTTATAGGGTTTCAAAAAAAAGAAAAACTGTAAAAAAAAACTAATAGAATGCAGGGGTCGGCCATGGCAGAGCTTCATCTTGCGGAAATGGAGCGTCGTGGCCGGCAGTGGAGGATGTGGCGGCGTCGAGGGATTTCACGCGTGCAGCGGTAATGTCGGGGAAGTGCTGCGGTTGGGAGATGTCGAACCGCCATGGAAGAACCGGGAGATCGGGAAGGAACAGGGCTCCGTGCCTTTGGATCAGGGAAACCGGGAAGATGAACAGGGTTCTTTACTGTGCCGCTGTTTCGGCTGCTTGCTGTACTCTGAACCGGAATTAAGCCTAATTGATAACATTGACCTCTATATATATAATTATATGTTTATATCTATGTTTTAAGTTTAATAGATAATATATATATATATATATATATATATATATATATATATATATATATAAGTATCATATATATATATATTTCACACATAAAAGTTGCAAAATTACAAAACTGTCAAAGTGACGTAATAAAAAAATGCAACACTCTATGTCACTAGAGGTCTGGTAGGGTGCGTCGTCCGGACTTTTGCGACGACCTGATCTGGGCTGGTCTCCACCACAATCTTATGCAAGTAATAGGAGTCCGGAGAGTTGCTGTGTTATTGATTTCAAGGCATGGACATGGTTTCGGCCGGTTGTTGACATGCTGATTAGGAACGAGCGGTAGTCGGTTCACAGGGTAACTGGAATTGGTATGCTGTAAGACCTCGACACAGTAATTGGAGAGGAAAAACTAGTAATCTGGCTGCAGATTGGAGTACAGGGGGACTGCACAGGGTTAATTTGAACCTTGATGGGTTTTTTAGGAACTAGGAAATGGAAGGAGTTGGGTGTTTGGGCTATAATTCGATTGGAATGTTTTCTGAAGGGGTAATTGGCAGTTATGGCTTGAGGGAGTGGCATGGCTCTGGCGGGGCGTATGAAATGTGATGGTTATGGGTAATCACAACTCACAAGAATGAGTGACTGCATATTTCTTAGCTATGGGTAGTTACAAATATGAGTTATTGGATATTAAGTGGTTTTGGGTGGTTATGTGGGGGAAGAGTGGTGGTGGGGGAACTGATATATGGCTGGCCGGCGGGAAAGGTGGAAGTTACTGGCAGTTGAATATGGTGGTAGTTGGCAAAATGAAGGGAGGTGGGACATCTAGGCATAGAAAGATTCTACCCAAATTCTGCAATCCTGAAAATCAGCCAATAAACCTTTATTTATAGATTTAGAACCCACTATGGATGCAAGGATCGTCCGGAATATAAAATCACTAATTTTACATGAACTGAAAATACAATAAATAAAAATACATAATATGTTGACATTGCTCTGAACGATACTACTGCCTTGGATCATCTATCTGGTGATCCTATTTCCGCCTCCTACGTATGTAGACTCATGAAGGCTTCAGGAAATGTCGGCACGCCCTCGATCCTTGATCCTATCATTCACTTTGCACAAACTTGGTTTAGCACTAGGTTTTATTCTGGAGTAACGTAGTTGATATATTGTCTTGAACTCTTTCTCCAATTAATAGGTTAATTAGTATTACATAAAATACAGGTGCACAGAAATCATATATGTTTTGAATTTTGACATTGTGGTCTTTTTAATCCAACTGAATTAACAATTGTATAGCCTCCTTGATCCATAACCATTATCTTCAACAAAATTGTTTGATTGTCAGAAAAGGAGGTAAAGTCAAAAGAGTTCATCTATGTTGTTCCATTGTTATCAGAAATGATAGGATTTTGAATTTTCATTACATTGTTAGATTCAAGAACTTTATAGGGACATGCATCTGAACTGCTTTCCAGGTGACTGTGTTTAAACTGCATCCAAAGAGGTTGTCTGCTCTTAATTGCAGATTGTTTGGCATTAAAGTTGGTGATTTTTGGTAAGTACTGTTGCCACTCATTAAATAAACACCATAATTGGAGTCACCGCTACTTGTCAGTATGACTCACTAATTGTTTAATCCAGTTATGTGAGGGAAGGGCTTCTTCTTGGTCATCTACTGGGTAATAGGTTCACAATTTCTTTGAGGTACTACAATTTCTTTGTGACATAAATTGTTAAATAAGCTTTTGATTTCCTTTCAAAGTTTTTATTTTTATTTTTGTAAATGCTTCTACTTCTACTTTCTTGTTGTAGAGATGTTTCTGCAAATTCAGCAGACATTATCAAAGCTGCAGCTGATGGCTTAGGAAGGAGTGGGTTTATCAATTATTATGGATTGCAGGTAGTATTTTTCTTCTAGTATGACAAATATTTTATGTTATTTTACCCATCCTGATTATTTTTGTTCAACTTGAAATTCCTTCAGCGCTTTGGGAGCGGTTCGGTGCCAACACATCTAATTGGAGCTGCACTCCTTCGTGGAGAGTGGAAGACTGCTGTGGATTTGATACTTGATCCAAGGGACAGGGATATCCTTGTTACATGTTTATAGTCCATTCTTCATGAGTAAAGTATTAATGTCGTTATTTTAAATGAATGTGATTTTCTGCTTTAAAGTTTGTTCTCCATGATTGAATGTTGTTTGAACAAAGATCTGACATTAAAGAGGCACGTGAAAAGTATAAGAAATCGGGTGATGCTGACTTGTTTTTAAGACAGTTACCCCGCCATTTGGTTGCTGAAAGGGCTATAGTAAGTTGTTTCCAGTGCATTGTTGTGTTACTTATTAACATGTTTTATCAAATTTTCCCTATGTGCATGAGTTTCTCATATTACAAATATTGTTCTTTTGGGGCTCAAATTGTCTTAATTATGACTTTATATATATATATATATATATATATATATATTTATATGTATTTGTGAACATATTCCTTATCTGTATAACTTATTTGTTTTTTTAATTTTATCATCTAGAATTTCCATTATTAGTATTTCATCTAAATGCTATTCCAGTTGATTGATTGCTTTTCCTACTCAATTCATTGATGTTACTACCTTTCTTTTCCTTCCTCGACATTAATAGAGGAGTTTAATATCAGGGTTGCCATTTTTTTTAAAATTTATCAGAGGTTACCTTGCTATCCTGCCCCATCATCTCGAACTTACATTTTTAATTTTTTTTGGAAACTTGAAACCTTGAAGTATATTATGGTTAAACTGTTCATTAATATTATAGAGGAGATAGTTTGGACTTTGGAGAGAAATCAGAAGTACGCCGTTGAGGCACATGAGCATGCTGTCGATATTTTAGTCTGTTGATGAAGAGTCAATTCTCTTAATCCGGGCCGGTTGGCAATATTTCGCAGTCAGGCACCCAATCTTTTCTCTTAATCCGTGCCGGTTGATCACTCCAAGGAGGATTTTCATTTTTTTATCGCAAATTGCCTCGCTTTTATGCACAAACACCACAAAAATTGCTTCTGCACATGGCTTGTATTTTTTTGTAACTCTTTTTCGCTCGTAAATCTGACATCACCAATTGGTAATTGATGTAGCCTAAATTTGAAAGAGCAAAATTAAACTCACATCTAATGATGCCAACTTTCCTGATGGGTGCTCAAAAGTTGGTCGAAAACTCTTAGAGTTTGGTAATGTAATTAATTAATTAGCAAGAAACTAAATCAATCGTGTTTGTCATCCAGCAGCAGCGTGGGAGCATGATAATAAGCAAGCGAGGTAAATGTAGTAAAATGTAAAAAAAAATGTCAACGACACTGGGATGATTTGCAAGCAAGCACTAATTTTGCATAAAAACGTTGTAATGGAGAGTGAGCAAGAGATTATCTTGTATGAGATCTTCCGGTCACGCCCAACATGAGGTTAAGACCAATCTGATGAAGTCGATGGTAATAATAAGGATTCGGGCTCTGGCTGAGTAGGAATCTGATGGAATGGCTCGGGAGGATCTCTTTAGGGGGAATATTGCTCGGGCAAACTACCAGGGAAGGTGCATAGTGGATGGGCTGATGTGGTTGTCCGGTAGGGGAGCTGGGGAGGTCTCGAGCGTGGTAGGCTGTTTATGGAGGGGAATGGAGAGGCAAGGTTTGTTGAGTGGGGAGCATGGAGTAGCTGAGTACCTATTTGAGGAGATGAAATGTTGTCGGATCTGAAGATTTCAGTTGCATTGGTGAAGAAGACGAACATGGATATTTCGTGTTTTTGACGGAGAATCGCTAGAAGGCTCAAACTCATTGGAAGAGAGCTGGGAATGGCTCGCTGGTCGTCGATCGTCCATTTGGAGGGTTTGACGAAGCCGATCGGGTGTCAGACAGGGAGGATTGTCAGATTTTGTGGCAGAGCTGGCACGCCTCTTTGGAACAGAGAGAGGATCTCGTTATAGGATGTCCAATGCCTCTGTTTGTGGGTCTAGGGGGATGTCCAAAGGGGGAGCTTCAAAAGGTGACATTACTCCACTTACGACACTTCTTGTAACTTGCAAAAATTCCTTGAATGTCTCATTCTTGTAGATTTAAAACTGAAATAAATTTTAGAAAATGAAATTGATTATTTATATGTTTTATTTTGCTTGCTTGCATATAACCCATACCTGCATTGACAAACCAATTTATTTAAGGACATATTGACTGGTCGGGTCAATAAGCCTAAACCAAAATGCAACATACGTGGAAACGCCGAACAACCAAGCACAAATGAAACCATGCGACAATAAAATACAACAGAGAACACATTTGCGGAAAATAAATGCCGGTCATAATGATCCTTCTCCATAAAAAATGATCTCCATCTCCTGACAATATTCAATCCCCAGTCTTGTGGATGGAGAAGCTAAGGAGCACATCATTCGTTCCAACTCTTTAATGATCGATGTTGAGATTGTTTGGCAGGACTGATAATCACGCGAATTTAGAGGAATTACTCATGGATGATATGATCGAGAATCAATGAGAACATAAAGAGTTGTTGGAAAAGATAATGTTTGATCTCGTCATCATTGATGCTCAATGCCATGCTACACAAGTCACAAACTATGTGACCTTTAATATGATTCACACATGAATTGATGGATTGGCATGCCCGACAGCAGTCGCAGATGCAGACCTACAAACTGGAAGCATGTGCGTCTAGCATGACACATTGCAAGTTGCTCATGGAGGACTGCAGGGACGCACCACATATTGATAATAGCATCTAAACTACTAATTCATATTTTAAAACTCATAGAAGATGCGAGCAACCTTTGTGGCAATAATGTATCATGCTATGTGAAGTTGGAGTTTCCTCTTTTTGACAAAAGGAGGACCCTTGTGTGATGATTAATCTGGCGCAAACAATTCTTCATCAACCAAAGGACACCATTTGAGTGGATCAATTTAACATCCCGTTATCTTGTGGGCATTGCACAATTGTGGTTTCTTCAATTACAAAAAGAGCACCCTGACCTAGATTTCAAACAATTCTGAAACATGATATTTATCCTCCCCCTATGAAGCAAGACACTGGGTGAATTGATCACATTTAATCAAATAAGATCAATTGAGAAATATTTAGATAAATTTTGAAGTCTTTTAGCTTATGCAAATTCCTCCTAGGCGCCTACATAGAGCAACAAGTGCCGATATTCACTATAGAATTTCATAAACGACACTGGATGGAAGCGGAGTTCGAAAAAACTGCATGACTTATTCACCATGAGCCTAACACATCTATGACAAATGTCTATAGATGGATAGGTACACCGTACACCCCATCTAAAAGATCATTGCCAAATGATAAAGGAGGACCGCCATTGCAAGGTAACAATTTCTACATCGTATGTGAAAGCATGATTAGGATTTGACTTTATTTACTATCTTCAAGCGATTTGCACTAGCGGAGATAGATGGTAGGGGAGCATGCGGACTAATCTTCAATTGTGATGAATCTTACACTTCCAAACCACTAAAAGGGCATCCCGGTGCACAAAGCATTCCTGCACAACGAGTGTCCATGGAAAGGTCCCACCACAAGGGTGAAATGTTGGCGAACCTTACCCTACATTTTTCAAGAGGCAAACATTACACTTCCAAACCACTATGTTAAGAAGTTTTTTTACTTGAAATTATAGATAGTGGAGACAAGGAATATGTCGATCTTGATGAAGCTTGACTATAAGATTGTGGAGAGATGTTATGATCATACTGGAGACAACAAGCATTGGTATTAGAGCCAGACCATAAGATTTTGTCTTCTTTAGGCCCATGGTCCATAAGATTTTGTATCAAAAGGTGACTCACGACGAGAATGTGCGGCTTTACTTTTTTTCCACCAGGATCTCCTTTACTTCATTGATGTGGGACTGCAATCAATTCCCAATTGTGATGGACTTTTTCACTACTCGTGATTATCACCCATTACAAAATTGGAATTAGAGCCAGATTTCCTATAGTATGGTATATGTTTTGGAGATGATCTTTGTGCAAGATCATTGTCTTGTAACATCCTAGATCTAATGAGGGTGGGGAGTGCTTCAAGGGCAGTGAAGGCTAGTCAAAGTAGATCTAGTAGGATTCTCGGTGAAAGGAGGTGCATGATCTCACATCATGAGCGGGAGGTGAGGTAGGTCGGACAAAATTGATACGATCTCAGAGAGGAATACAACGAGGGTAAGGGCCAACGAAGGTGAAGAAGAAGAGGGGGATTAAGGTTGAGAGGGAAACCTTATGGAGCATCCATAATTTTCATTCATCCAAGAATAATCAAAAGGAGCACAACTCCATCCCTTATACGCGTGGGGTGAGAATAGCAAGTGCGTGTAAAATAAATGCGTACACAACATAATATGAAATAACAGAGTGCAAAATAAATAAAATAGTCACGGCGGCGTCACGTCTTCGGTCTCTCCTCCTCCAGACGGACCTATGTCGTCTTTCTCTACGTGTAGACCACTAGACCCACCACGACATCTCGTCGTTGTGCAAGTCTGTAACAATCTCCAACTAGGTTTCATAACTTAATCTTACCCATGAACATTTGACTTTCATTACTTCTTTATCCTCAATTGCTATTCCTTAGAATTGGCAGGATGCATTGAGGATATCTGAATGGAAAAATGCCACGATGATGGAAATATTTGCTCCTGTTAAGAGTCGTACTTGAGAAATTTCCTATCTTCTACAGGGCAAGAGAGCTGTTGGGTCGATGTGGGTTTTTTGTGTGAAATAGAACCCAAATGACACGATGGAACGCTATAAAGCTTGGTTGGTTGCCCAAGGATATACTCGAACTAAATGGGTAGACTATCATGAGACGTTTGCTCTAGTTGCGAATATGGATTCTAATCGAATTTTGTTATCCTGTGCAACATTTCTAGGTTGGGAGCTTCACCAACTAATCATGAAAAATGTCTTCCTTCATGGGGAGTTGGAGGAAGAAATATACATATAACTTCCTTTTGGGGTCATAAGAAAAGGACAAGGAGTGGTCTGCCACCTAAAAAGAATTTCTTCGGTTGAAACATCATTCAGTGCTTGGTTTGGAAGATACCACAAGGACATGATTTAGTTTGAGTATATGTAGGGACTGCTTGATCACACTATGTTTGTAAATTGCTACGGTTAGAATGTCTCCGTTCTCATTAAATATATGGATGACATTGTGATTATAGGTAATGATACTATGAAAATTACTTCTCTCAAAGTTCATTTGGCCCAAGAATTTGAGGTCAAAGATCTGGGGGACTGAGATACTTTCTTGGGATTGAAGTGGTGAGATCCAATAAAAACATCTTAATTTTATAACAAAAATATGTGTTGGATCTTCTGGAGGAAACAGGGATACTGGTATGTGCTCTAGTTGATACTTCCATTGAGTCAAATGACAGATCAACAAGGATAGAGATGGAGATGGCCAATGGGGTTGAAGTGTCTAGGTATTAGAGATTGATTAGAAGACTGATAGACCTATCATACACACGCCCTGATGCATGCCCCCAGGGTCCGACACCAAGAGGCAGCTCATCGTGTTCTGAGATATCTTAAGAAGTTTCGTGGTTGTGGACTATTATTCTCCAAGAATAATCATCTAAAGATTGAAGTCTTTACAAACGTTGATTGGGTAGGAAGTCAGGATGATTGAAAGTCTTCCATTGACTATTGTACCTTTGTGGGAGGCAACTTAATGACCTGGAGGAGCAAAAAGCAAAATATGGTGGCATGATGTAGTGTAAAAGAGGAATACCGGGTCATATTTGATGGCGCACTGCGACCGACACATATGTATTCCCGCAGGAGGCGGTGATCCGTTGCCAAGTCAGACGATCCGAGTCCGTGGTTGCGTCCGGATGGTCGATCCGGGTCGATTTCATATTTTACTTTTTATGTTTTGAGTTGTAATTGGTCCCCCGATCGGTGCAGACAATTTGAGCGGTCCGATTCGGGTGGTTTTATTTCATTTTCAATTTGTATGCATCAGTTTTATTTTAGGGTTATAAATATAGGTGGTAGCAGCGGTTCAGAGCTATCGTGGGTTTCACATATTTGGAACCGCTGGTCACCTTCTCCAGGAGCGACTCCTGGAGCTTCCTTCACTGGTGCGACGCCGGCTTCCCGCCCCTCCCGCCTGCACTTCCTCCTCCTTTTCCCTCCACCGCTAGCCAATGTAAGTTCCCTTCCTCCCCTTACAGCCTTCCCATCCCTCTCTTCGGATCCACGCCAAAACCCCTTTCCTCATCCCGTCGTCCTCTCACAGTCCTAGCCACAACCTTGCCTCTTCTCTCTTCCGTCAGCCCCCACCCCACTCAAAAACCCCCACAGCTGCCCTTCCTTGTAGTTCTCTCCAAATCCCCATCCCCATTCCTTCCCATTACAACAGGAATCCTGATCGTCCACCAATCATCAACCCCCATCCCTTCTCCCTACAACCGACTCCTTATTTTCTAGCAAGCCACATTTCCCACCCTTTCCAACCACAAAAAAAACCAGTCATCCTTGAAATTATTCTAGTCCTCCCATCAGCGCGGGATTCATCCACCACCCCCTCCTCTCCGCAACAACCTTGGTTGCCCTACATTGAATCGTCCGTTGCCGCCTGCACGCGTAAGTTGTGGTTTGTAGTTTTATTCTCTTCTGTTGTTTATTTTGGCACTCAACTGTGATGGATTTCTCTATTTTGTTTGCTAGTAGTTCATTTGTCGTGCAACTTGCTGTGTCTATTCTGTGCTTGCTTAATTAACTGCGGCTTATTTGGTTTGTGAACATTACTTGTTTTATTAAATCAAAGTTTTGGCAAAGTTTGTGCGTATGCTAATTTTATGTTAATCAATTACCACTGCGATTATTAATTTGGACCTATTTTGGCATATTTCATCCTATTCATCACATATAAGATTGCATTTAGTAAATCCTCCCCGAGTCGACCTACCACTGCATCAATATCCCAAGATCTCTGTAAAGGCCTGTGGTTGACTTCTACTCTACAGGACCCGAGGAACCGTGATCCCATGCCTCTATTATTGTATTGTAACAATACGTCCTCCATCAACATTGCTTACAATTCATTTCAACATGATAGGACCAAACATGTTAAGTAAACAAAATGTTTTCTGAAAAATCATCTTGACAAATGACATGTTACTCCATTTGTTCACTTCAAAGATCGGCCAACGAATGTCTTCACCAAATGTCTTAGTTGTGATATATTTACGAATGATGTACTAAAGTTGAGAATGATAGATATCTTTCATTTAACCTGGGGGGGGGGAGTTGAATTCGCATATCAAGTCTTGCATTAGTTTACATGTTACAATGTATCGTGTTGTTAAATAGTAGCATTCTCATAATTGTGTATTTTCTTTTTATCTTATCTCAAGTATATATATGGGCAGTAATTGTAGTAAAGAAATACTTTTCTCTTTTATATTCAGGACAATTGCTCATTCATTGACATGGAAAGCAAATCCGTCTTTGGATTTGCTAGATGTTTCATTATTTTGGTTAGAATAAAGTTCATCAAGAAGTAAACCCTTGTTTTTTACTTGTATATGCCACCCATATTAAGTTAGTACTCGGGATTCTTAAATTGATCCAGCTTGAACAGGGACTTCACCTATTCATTTTTTCACTGCAATTGTTCATTGTTTGACCTTGTATGTAAGAGATGCATGAACTTCTTTTTATTCATGATTGTTGATATATATATAATGTTTCCTTTTGTTCACTTGGTTATCCAATTTTTTTCCCTCTTGCAGATCCAATGCTTGAAGAAATTCCCCGGGAACTATTTGCAGGCTTTGCAAGGAGTACCCAGGACACTTAGACTAATGTATGCAATTCTTTTGTTGATAATTAGAATCCAAGTGAAGGGGAGCCTTGGCGCACCGGTTAAGGTGTTGTTGTGTGACTTTGAGGTCACGGGTTCAAGTCCTGGAAGCAGCCTCTTGCAAAATGTAGGGTAAGGTTTGTCTACATTTCACCATTGTGGTGGGTCCCTTACTCAGACCCTCGCTGCACGGGGATGCTTTGTGCACCGGGCTGCCCTTTTTTTATTAGAATCCAAGTCTTGTCATTTTCCAAGCTAGCTTAAATGACAATATATGCACCACATTTTTCTTTTCATTTCTTTAAAATGCACAGAATATGCATCTTTAATTTTACGTGACATCGATTTATCTCCTTTACAGAAGTGTCTTGTGTTCTTGATAATTATGACTTTTCATATGCTCTTTCCTGCTGTTATGTTTTTGGCACCCCCATTCTTGTATCTTTCAGATAATATATGTCTGCATTTTTTGTGTTTGAAGATGGTTAATGATTGCATTTTTCGTGTTGTTTGTCCTTTTGTTTGGCTTTCTTTGTGTTCAGAATTAGGATACAGTGTACTTACAGATGTCATATGAAATTCATAGAAAGTATCCATTTGTTAGTTTATGTTGATTTTTTTGTGATTAATGCTTTAGTCTTTCCTCAGGTATGTGCATAGTTACCAAAGTTATTTGTGGAACCATGCTGCTAGTATGAGAGTGCAGAAATATGGTATGGACAAGCTTGGCTGGAGACCTTTCTTCATCTTTCTTTACATCTCCATCTCTATGGTAGTCATTTGCACCACTCAGCATGTTTAATACCAGTTGTAAATTAGATAGCTATTTATATTTTTTCGTATGATTTATCAAACTCAGACGTTAATTATGATGAGAGTGGGTATTCTAAACTGAAAGCAAGTTGTATAAATGCATTGTTCATGTGTCAACTTTCAAAATGAAATAACAATTGGTTATATTCCAAACTCAGGTATTTTTGTAATTAACAAATATGAGGTTTTTTGTAATTCAACAATTTCTCTTATTAACACATCCATCCGGTTCCCCCTAAGGAAGAATTATTAAGTATCCCGCCCAACAAGAAGCTCAACTCTTGAAGGAGGAAGGAATCATGGTATACTGAAGCTAATATTGTATCAAAGCTCATGGTTCAACATCTCAGCCCAGGAGCTCTCTGGAAATGTAGTTGTCGATTCCCCAACCAAATGGCCCAATGTGCGAGGGAGTGATTTTTTGGGTTTATCTCAAATTCTATGGAGGGGAGGGTGCTTTGGTTGTAAGTATGAGGACATGCCTCATCGTGTTATTTAGCTTTTGGGATGAGAATCCCCAAGACTGCCAGGGGACGAGGTTCTTGATCTAGGGCCGCCATTCCTTCCCCTTTCATTGAATTCCTTCATCTCCGCGCTGCTATGCTACATGAATTCATTGCTGCTTTACTTCCTCCGCTACTTCATTTTCCCTCTATCCCACATCTTGTTCAGCTACTTCTACTGCTGCCTTAATCCGTGCTCCCCATTGTGATGTAAACTTCTGTTTCCACTGAGCAACCGTTGGACAACCATCATGCAGGAAGAAAGAAACAATTGATGCTTCTTCTTCTGGCTTATCATCGTCCCACCTTCTGTTATCGTTTCCTCCACTGTCTTCGTCGAGGCTACTCTTCTAGTAGCAAACAAGCAACCGTCAAGACTTTTATTTCTGAGTCACAATTGACAAAAGAATAACCATAGTTTCTGTCATTCAATTTTATTTTTTGTCACTGCTGCTTAACCTTCATTTCTATAAGAAGTACAGCTGGAACTACATTTGTTTTGTTCGTTTAAATGATTGACATACGATGTTGAAAATTACAGCAAGTAATAACACTATGGTACACAGAGCAGATGATATCACACCAATTATAGTCTCTTCTGTGCTGCCGGGAAAAGATAATTTGATGGGATTCTTTGCAAACACCTGCTCCTTGGGGATTTTTTTTCTAATTTTCTATTAGACCACTTGACCAACATGACACATTTTCTATTAGTACATATATCACTTCCCCAAGCAATGGGAAATTGTCAGAGTTCGTGGTTTGATCATCACTACATTTCGTTGTCACAGGATCATCAACTTGTTTTGCCTTGATTGGAGAGATTGTCGTAGATGCTGCATTTCTTTTAGCTCGTCTATTTTCTTTTCTAAATTTTGTATTAGCTGATCTTCACTCCGCAAGTGGCCAACTGATAGCATCGTCTTTCACATTTCATGCTTAACAAAAAAAAAACTTGGTGTTTCTCGCATATTTTGCGTATTGACAGCCCTGTCATGATTTTTGAGCAACGGATGCATTTTCCTTAAAATTTATCCATTTAAATCATGATTTTTGCATGAATGAAAAAATGTTAGGTTTGGAACAATAATTATAGGTGTGAACGCCTTTAAATATTGTTATAAACTATACATGAAAAATTTGATGTGCATGCTTGATTCTTTTGTCTTGAGATAAGGTAATTGCATAATCTCTTATGGATCAGGATAGTGTTGTAAGTATTCAATTTGGGTGATTGATCTAAATCTTTGGTAGAAATATTGTGTTACGGGTCCTTTAATTACGTTATTTAGTATTAATTTTTTTTAATATATTTTTATTCTGTCTTAGAGTCGCGTCCTTACATGACGTCTTTATTTATGTCTTGTTTTTATGAAGTGTCCTTTTTAGTCGCATGTCCAAGCCTGTTGTTATTTACTTTGACGTTCTTTCTTTTTCGTGTCGATTGGTCCTATTTAAAGGACCTAGTGAGTCTTGTATTGACATGAATGAAGAAAGTCTATTTTCCCTAACACTAAAAGAGATCTTGGAATCTCTTTCTCGCTCGAGCACGCCCCGCTTCGGCAACCACGACAAGGCTCTGTAATATCTCCTCCACTGTCATCTCCACCTCCGGCCTCTCCTCCGGCAACATCCAATGATCCATAACAACTTGGTGTCTGTTACGCCCCTGAACATGACACAGTTCTTTGGGCGCACTTACGCTCGTAGGCGGAAGAAGACGGCGAGCGGCAACGGGGCTGAACCATCCGGTTCAGCCACCTCCATCTAGAAGGCGGAGGTGGGGGCTGAACCAATCCGGTTCAGCCCCATTGGGGGGCCGGCCGTCCCCCTCTTGGGCCCGGGTATATTTATACCCGAGGCCTCCTCTCTTGGGAGCATGCATATCATTATCAAGGTATTCCTCTTTCTCCTCCTCTATAACCCTAATTTCTCCTTAGTCTTCTCTTAGCTTTCTCTGCTCCCTCTTCTTCCTATCATTTGGTATCAGAGGGTTCGTCCTCCCATCATGGTGAAGACACGCTCACAAGAAGAAATCAATCATTTGGAAACACTAGAGGAAAACTACATCGGATTGAAGGATTCGGAGGCCGCCATCGAAGAAGATATGAGGGCGTCCATGCAACGGTTGGAAGAGCGGATCGACGTTCGTATGGAAGAACTCAAAACCCTACTCAAGGGGAAATCACCGGCGCTTGAAGAGGCCGCAGAAACAACGGGATCGGCCGATCCGTTCCGCGTGGGTACGGGAGCGGGTCACGCGGGCTCGGGATCCGTCGGATCGGGCGGCAGTGGGGTGGCGACGGCCTGGGGGGGGGGTGCGTGGCTCCTCTAGTGGCGGGATACGCCCCTTACGGGGCACCGGACGGCACCGGAGCACCACCGCCGTGGTGGCGGGTCAGCGACGAGCAGGGGGGGGGGGAACAGCCGCCGGGCGCGGCGACCGAGGGGATTCAGAACCGGGGCTCCTTGGGGTGGCCAGCCTCATCAGGGGTATCTGGGGCCCCCACACCATGGCTACCCGGGTGCGTACGTTGGCCCTATGGAGCAGCGACGACCGGCATGGAACGGGCAAGGGCTTGTCGCTCCGCGGGCTTACATGCCTCCGAAGCTCACGCGCATGAATTTTCCAAAGTTCAGAGGAGGGGACGCCTCGGAGTGGGTGCAGAAGACCGAGCTTTTTTTCAGTTACCAAGAAGTTCCGAAAGCCCAATGGGTGCAGCTGGCTTCTTTCCACCTGGAGGAAGACGCCTTTCAGTGTACGCAGTGGTTTCTGAGTGGCAGAGACTGTGCCCTGGGTTGAGTTTGTGGACGGTTTCACCGCACGGTTCGGTCCACCGGAGTATGAGGACTTTGAAGCTTTTTTGCACAAGTTACACCAGACGGGAACAGTGACAGAGTACCGGACCGAGTTCGAGAAATTAGCCAATCGGGTACACTGGGAAGAGAAAACGTTGCTCAGCTGTTTTGTCTCCGGGCTGAAGGTGCATCTACGGGATGATGTTCGAGCATACATGCCCCGCAATCTGAATCATGCCATCAGTCTAGCCCGTATTCAGAAAGAGCGATTCAACCGACAACGTATCCGCACCACGGGAGGGACGGGTACTGTACCTACGACCACTCGCAGGGAGCCATAGGAGGCCGTCAAGCCGACCGTGACACGTCTATCGTGGGCCGAACTGCAAGCACGAAAAGAGAAGGGCCTATGTTTCAAATGTGATGAAAAGTTTGCGCCTGGGCACAAATGTCAGAAGATACAGGTGTTCATGCTCCATGAGGATGTGTCCGCCGAGATAGCCTCTGAGATCGAGTTGGAGGATTTGGACCTGACCGAGCTCGGGGTGTCCATACACGCCATGGAGGGATGCAATCCCCCCCTCATGATGTGGATTGAGGGAAAGATAAGCAAGGAGAAGGTGATGATTCTGGTGGATAGCGGGAGCACCCTTAATTTCATGCATCCTAAGGTGGCAGAAAAGGTGGGACACACAATTGATAAGGAGGCCTCCTTCCACGTCGTGGTGGCTGATGGAAGCAAGCTACAGTGTGAAGGCGTCATGAGAGGGGTTGAGATGCGGTTACAGGGGTACACAGGACGTGCGGATGTCTATCTTCTTCCCATTCGGGGGTTCGACATGGTGCTTGGGGTTCAGTGGTTGCAGCAGCTACGACGTGTTACTTTTGATTGGGATCAGATGACGATGAAGTTTGTACAACACAGACGCCAGTATTGTCTGGACGGCCTTAAATCCTATCAGATGAAGGAAATATCCCTTCTAAGCTTGGAACAACTGGAGGGTCAGGGAAGCCTGATGGCAGTAGTTATGGGAGTCGTGCCGGCACCCCCGGAACTCCCCGTTGCACCCGCTCAGATACGGGCATTGTTGACACAGTACTCCGATATCTTTCAAGCACCCCGCTCACTTCCCCCACCACGATTCAGAGATCACCAGATCGAGCTTAAGCCGGGTGCCAAGCCTACCAATATCCGACCATACCGCTACCCGTACGTCCAGAAGACTGAGATTGAGCGCAGTGTTCGGGAAATGCTTACCGCAGGGATTATCCGCCCCAGCACCAGCTCCTCCTCCCCTATCATTTTAGTGAAAAAGAAGCACGAAACATGACGCTTTTGCGTGGATTATCGCGGTCTGAACGCATCCACTATCAAAGACAAGTTCCCTATTCCGTTGATCAAAGAATTATTAGACGAGCTACACGGCGCTCGCCTTTTCACCAAGCTCGACCACAGGTCGGGATACCACCAGATTCAGATACACGAGGAGGACATTCACAAGACGGCCTTCCGTACGCACGATAGCCACTATGAGTTCTTGTTGATGCCCTTTGGGCTCACCAACGCCCCGTCTACGTTCCGAGCAGTCATGAACGAGATCTTTCGGCCTTTCTCCACAAATCAGTGTTGATCTTTTTTGATGACATCCTCATCTACAACACCAGTTGGGAGGAGCATCTGACCCATGTGGAGCACGTTTTCTCCCTCCTCCGCCAACACCAGCTATATGCTAAGCAGTCCAAATGTTCGTTCGGGCAAGGAGAGGTGGAGTACCTTGGCCATGTGGTCTCCGTTTGCGGGGTCAAGGCGGACCCCAACAAGATCGACAACATGTTATCCTAGTCTCGTTCTCAAACGGTACGAGCATTATGGGGGTTCCTGGGTCTCACAGGGTACTACAGACGCTTCGTCAAGGATTATGACAAAATCGCTCGGCCACTGACGCAACTGTTGCAAAGAGACGCCTTCCAGTGGTCGGCTGAGGCGGAAGCGGCATTCCAGGCTCTTAAGGGGTCCATGAAGACTACCGCGGTCCTCGCCCTCCCGGATGGCCCGATTTCACCAAGGAGTTCGTATTGGAAACCGACGCGTCCGGCGCTAGGATTGGCGAGGTGCTGATGCAAGAGGGCCGGCCACTCGCCTTCTACAGCAAGGCATTAACACCCCGCACGTTGGGGCTTTCTACGTATGAGAAGGAGATGCTGACAATTATTCATGCAGTCGCCATGTGGCCGAAACTTTTGGGCTACGATTATGAAGTTCTCTACAGATAGGGGAGGGAGAATGTGGTGGCCGACGCTCTATCCCGTCTACCGGAAGGCACCTGCGCCCACATTTCCGGGCCTCTGCTCGACTCTCTGGATGATATTCATGAGGAGGTCTTGAGGGATCCTACGCTCCGAGCCATAGTGGGGGCTCTCCGTCAGGGCCAACCGACTACACCAGGCTACCAACTGTTAAATGACCGACTCTACTATCAGAACCGGGTGGTTATTCCGCCACACTCCGCTTGGAAGACAGTTATGATGCATGAGTTTCATTCCTCCCCGACCGGCGGCCATGCAGGCATACTCCGAACCCTCCAGCATGCACGGGCGAATGTTTTTTGGCCATGCTTACGGCGCGACATCCAGCGGTTTGTGCAACAATGTGAGATATGCCAACGTCAGAAGTACGAGACGACCTCACCCGCCGGCCTCCTCACGCCTTTGGAGATTCCACAACATATTTGGGAGACCGTATCCATGGATTTCATCGACGGGCTGCCCAAGTCCCAGGGCAAGACTGTCATCCTGGTGGTGGTTGACAAGCTTTCCAAATATGGCCACTTCTTGACTCTCAGCCATCCGTACACTGGCGAGTCCGTCGCCGATCTTTTCGTCCGCGAGATTGTCCGTCTTCACGGCGTCCTGAGTGTCATCATCTCCGTCCGGGACCCGCTCTTCGTGGGCAACTTTGGCGGGAGCTCTTTCGCTTACAGAGAACTTGCCTCCGTTTCTGCACGGCGAATCACCCCCAGACGGATGACCAGACAGAGGTTCTCAATCGGGGGCTAGAAACATACCTCCGTTGTTTTGTGATGGACGAGCCGCGGACCTGGGCCAGCTGGCTCCATTGGCCAGAATACTGTTACAATTCATCCCATCACTCTGCCAGCAAAATGACCCCATTTGAGGTCGTCTATGGTCGCCCCCCGCCTTCTTTAAGCAGCTGCGAACCAGGCAGCACAGCTTTACCAGCAGTGGATCGGGCTCTCCGCGATAGGGACCGCACTCTCGTCCTTCTCTGGGACAATCTCCGTACCGCACAAGATCGCATGAAGGCCCAGGCTGATAAGCATCGCAAGGACCGGGAGTTTGCTGTAGGCGATGACATCTTCCTCAAGCTCCACCCCTACCGGTAGGTGTCAGTGGCCAGCCGGTCGAACCAGAAACTAGCGCCTCGCTACTACGGGCCTTTTCGAATTCTACGCTGGGTGGGGCTAGTGGCCTGTACTTTGGACCTTCCCCCGTGATCACGCATTCATCCGACCTTCCATATGTCCGTATTGAAGCCGAAGATCAGCGACAATGTGGCAGCGAGCACCCTTCTTCCCGAGGCCACGGTCGCGGGCGAACTGCGGCCACTTCCCGAGGATATCTTGATGCTCAAGTGGAAACGACGGGGCACCGAGTACCGCCCCGAACTCCTTGTGAAATGGAAGCACCTGTCCGAGGCACACAATTCTTGGGTTGATCTGTTGGAATTTCAGGAGCTCTACTTGGACTACCTCCTTGAGGACAAGTTGGTTCTTGATGAGTAGGAGAATGTTACTCCCCCGAACATGACACAGTTCTTTGAGCGCACTTACGCTCGTAGGCGGAAGAAGACGGCGAGCGACAACGGGGCTGAACCATCCGGTTCAACCCCCTCCATCTAGAAGTCGACGCCGGGGGCTGAACCGATCTTGGGAGCATGCATATCATTATCAAGGTATTCCTCTTTCTCCTCCTCTCTAACCCTAATTTCTCCTTAGTCTTCTCTTAGCTTTCTCTCCTCCCTCTTCTTCCTATCAGTGTCAGATCCACTCCATCCTTGGATTGTTACTTCCGCTGTGATTTCAAAGAGCTTGTATCTTCCCCTTCGGCTTCTTCCAACCGACATTCTGCAGCCGTCGGCGTCAGTTCCGCTAGAG
The DNA here is from genome assembly GCA_039583875.1 of Platanthera guangdongensis. NCBI lineage: Eukaryota > Viridiplantae > Streptophyta > Magnoliopsida > Asparagales > Orchidaceae > Platanthera > Platanthera guangdongensis. The sequence continues at coordinate 4,977,329 of CM077150.1, read as the reverse complement.
CTAGTCGACGTCCCCAGCCTCGGCCCGGTCTCCGATTTTCTCCTCGTCCAGCAGCAACGATCAAGCCCCACCAGCAACAACGCCCTTCTTCCAGTCGATCGCCACTCTTGATCGATTGCATCACCGCCTTTGTCACTCCTGTGAACCGCCACTCTCGATCAATCGCATCATCGCCTGTGTCACTCCAGTCAACCGCTCAGACAACCGACGCCTCTCGTTGCCTCGACTCTCCTCTGAGTTTGAAGCCAACAACAACCGACGCTCTGAACTTCCTCCACGTGGTGCCTTCCTCAATATCGACAACAATCTCCGGAGCATCGCCACTGCTTCGTGACCCAGCAGCTGTGTTCTCCCAATGCCAATGCAGATCCTCTTCTCCCTCGACGTCCGGCGTCAACAAATGCAGGCCTCGGTGCGCAACATTCGGCGCTGGTGTTTTTGCACGATATTCGTGCTTAACACCTGTTCCGCACGACATTCGCGCTCAAAGACACGTCTCCTGCACAAGGAAACATCGGCATTACCGCCTCTGCAAAACGAAACGAATGTCTACTGTTTTCTTGAGCCCTGGCAGCATCGTCTAGGAATTAGTGTCAATTTATTTAACCCCCCAAGACAGCCAGACCACATCAAATTACTTGCCTCCAAAATAAACATAACATCAGAGTATATTTTGTTGTCAACATTGGGCGACGATGCGTCTTTCGCGACAACACCCAAGCTGCCGCGCCCGAGCAATCTAGCCGTCCCGTCACACACTACTTATCCCGTGCGACCTCCATCCACAATATGGGAGACTTGGCCGACTTCTTGGATGCTATGAATCAGATATACACAATTATATCCACCATGGATGCACGCCTTCAAGAGGTAGAAGCACGCTTTCAAGATGCCAACACACGTCATTAGGACGACATGACAACCCTCACCACCAAGCTTAATGGATTCACAACAAAACCCCTCGTGGGTACCCAATGTTGCAGATGTCGGATGTCGGGGACACGTCGGTTTGGGTTTTCATGTCGGTTTTTTATATATCGGGGATATTTCATATATCGGATTTTAATATTTAATTAATTATATATGTAATTACATGTTATTTTTTAATTTTTATACATATCACAGTACTACCTATTTTACAACCTATTGAACTTTTAAATATTAAAATCTATATGTAGCATTTAACATACAACACTTTAAATATGAAAACTCAAACATACCTCATTCTTCATCACCTGAAAACTCATCTATAGTTGGCAGAGTAGATAGAATATGATCTTCATCCGATGAACCCTCTAGATCTCCCTCGTCCACTTCAGATATTTTTCTCTTTCCCCTTCTTTGATAACTAATTGCCACTTCTTTGCTTGTAGCTAATCTTTGAGGTCTCCTTTCATCATGATCAGCGTCGACTATATTGCCAATTTGCGCCCATGTCAGCCCCTCACCAGGAAAGACTTCATCATCGTCATCTTCATCCTTCTCAGCATCAACATTTACCATCCACTCTTGTACCATTCCAGAATCAACATTTTTAGCTGCCAATGGATCCCGAGATGTCTCTGAATATTTCGACTTTAGCAAAGCATTGAACTTTACAAATACTAAATCGTTCAATCTCTTGCTATCAAGTTTATTTCTCTTTTTAGAATGTATCTGTACATTTTTAAAAAAAGTTAAATAATGCATACAATCATATAATAAGATATAAATGGTTAATTACATAACTAAATTAATGTTTACCATCTCGAAGGTGCTCCAGTTCCTCTCACAGCCAGAAGATGAAGTAGTCAGACTTAAAATTTTCATGGCCATAGTTTTAAGGTACGGCGTATCAGCGCCGTTAAGCCGCCACCAATGTACTGTGAAAATTAAATTGACAACACAATGTATTAAACTATTAATTATTCATTTATTATACATAAATACATCATTATTGTTAATAAATATATATATTAAAATGTACCTGGATTTAAGTTGGGATTTTGTAGCTGTCTCTTTGCCATTTCTTTACCAAATAACCCTTGTTGGTATTGGTAAACATCAAGCTCAGCGCTGATGTGATCCTGTGTAGAAGGATCTTTCCTATATATCCTTGAGAGACACTCAACAAAACCACTCATAAACCTTCCGTCAGCCTCAATCTCCACTCGATGAGAATAATAAAAATATGGGTTTAAGTAATACCCTGCAAAGTGCATAGGACTGTTCAATCTCCACTCGACAAAAATAATAAAAATTTGGGTTTAAGTAATAACCTGCAAGGTGCAGAGGGCTGCTCATCTTTTTCTCCCATCTGCTATCAATCAACTTCCATATAGGAAGATATTTGTTCTCTTGGTGATCGAGAACTACGGCAACCTCTTCCCTAGCTTTTTTGATATCACCATATAACCATCCCATGGATGGTGTATCCCCGTCGACTCTTCTCAAAACTCTCACAAATGGTGTGAATATACCAACAGCCAGCTCGACATTCGCCCAAAATCTAGCGCTCATCACTATCATTGCAGCCTACCATATGCAAAATAAAATATTAAGAAAATACTATAAAAGGGCAACTTTCAAAACATATATTTTAAATGAAAGAAATAAAGAAGCAATAGTTTTACCTGCTTTCCCCCAGCACTACTGACCAATTTTGTTGCAGCCCACTTTGCAGATGTGAATAAACCCCTCAATTGATTCTTCTTCTCTAAGATGCTCTCTAAAGATAGAAATGCTGTAGCGAATCTCGTCACACCTGGTCGAATAAGCTCATGAGAGTCCAAGTCCTTTGTTGACTCTCTAAACATGTCGAGCGAGATGGTGTGACCATAGATGAATATAGAGAGTTGCCGGCCTAAGGAGATAGCACTCTTTATTGCCTTCAATTTTCCTATATCTTGTAACAGTAGATTAATAGTGTGAGCCGCACAACAAGTCCAAAAAATCGTAGGTCTTTTCAAAGTCATAAGCTTTGCAGCAACCATATTATTGGACGCGCTATCCGTCACAATCTGCAGGATACTATGCTCTCCTGGGCTCTCAGGGCTATCAATCGCCTCATCCAAGAAGTCAAATATGAACTTCCCATCGTGTGTGGAGGAGGAGACATTCTTCGAAAGCCAGAATGCTACTCCAGAACTACAATGTATCATGATATTCATCACGCTCCTACCCTTCCGATCTGTCCACGCATCGGTCATGATACTGCAACCATTCAATTTGCATGTCTGCGTGAATATGCCCAACATCTCCTTCGTCCTCTCCACCTCCCCTCGTAAAATTTTCTCTCTCAACTCATAAAACGTTGGGATCTTCATCCCAGGTCCGCATAAACCAATGGCATGAGCCATCTGCTGAAAGGATGAATTACATATGGCGTTAAACGGGATCCCGTTTTCATATGCCCATCTACCTATGTACACGGCAGCATCATCTCTGGCTTTCTTTTTGTACTTACTCTCTATCGTGCTTTGTTGGGAATCTTTTCCCTTGGTAGACTCGGCAGCTGAATGAACAAACTGGTCCATTGGACCCTTTGAACCTGTGCTCCTAAATATGCTAGTGTCCTCTTCTTGATCAACATGCACTCCTCCAACAACCACCTCATTTAAGATTGCTTCCAACTTGGCACTTTTAGCCCTCTTACTCTGTAAATTTGAGTTCAGCGCCGAATCCGCTTTAGCCTTAACGTCGGCGGGAACCTGAGGACATGGCTTAACATTACCCTTCCACCCAGCCAAGTGATGCTTGAAACGTGTAATTCCGCCATTCACTGTCTGCTTGCAGTAGTTGCATTTGATTCGGTTTGTGTCGTTTGCAACCAACTTCTCACCAAATGCCCAGAACGGATCTCTACCGGTTGGTACCAGAGATACGGGAGCCTCACTAGAACCAGCAGAAGAAGCCATTCTAATAGGACACAAAATGAAAATAATATTAGTTAAATGAAATGAAAAAATATTTAACATAACTATATCACGAGAAAAATTGCTAGTTGAAAAAAAATCAACATCATAAAAGCCCCATAACTTCATTAGATCGTTAGATCTTCAGATATCTTTTATATTATCCATGCAATACTTTATTTATCCAACAAAATTTTACATTCTCAGTAGTATACTAGTATACAAAGTTATAACTATCATTCAAATTTTTAAAGTATCCAACACTTTATTCAAATTTTCAAAGCATCTCACACTTTATTTATTAAAAGACACAAAGCAGCAGGTCAACTAAAAATGTGCTTGGATATACATGCATCATTGATTGCAAAATGAAGTTGGATAAATAACTATTACTAGGGGTATTTCAAATCATTTGTTGATTAAAAGCAGCAGGACAATCAATGAAAGCTTCCGGCAGCAACTAAAAAGACAAATAAAGCAACAAGGCAGCCACCAACAACTAAATGGGTCGGCAGCCACCAGTAACAACCCACAAGGCAACCACCATGCTACAGCCGACAGCTAGCACAACAACCAACAAAAAAAATGCGGAGCGATAGAATGAGAGGGGGAGGTAGGGAAAAGAATGAACCAGCCGAGAGAGAACCAGCGAGCAGGAAGAAGAAAGAGCACCAGCGAGCTAGAGAGAACCAGAGAACCAGAGAACCAGAGCACCAAAGAGCACCAGCGAGTAGGGAGAAGAAAGAGCACCAGCGAGCTAGAGAGAACCAGAGAACCAGAGAACCAGAGAACCAGAGCACCAAAGAGCACCAGCGAGTAGGGAGAAGAAAGAGCACCAGCGAGCTAGAGAGAACCAGAGAACCAGAGCACCAAAGAGCTAGAGAGAACCAGAGCACCAGCGAGTAGGGAGAAGAAAGAATCAGCCAGATAGAGTGCCGACAGCGCGCGAGAGAGGGAGAGCACGAACGAGTTAGAGAGCACCAGAGCACCAGAGAACCAGAGAACCAGAGAACCAAAGAGCACCAGCGAGTAGGGAGAAGAAAGAACCAGCGAGATAGAGTGCCGACAGCGCGCGAGAGAGGGAGAGCACCAACGGGCTAGAGAGCACCAGAGAACCAGAGAACCAGAGGGCACCAACGAGCAGGAAGAAGAAAGAACCAGAGATAGTGTCGCCGGCGCGCGTGGGAGAGCTAGGGCAGGAGCGACGGGGAGAGCGGCAGAGCGTGAATGAAATGAGCGGGGTCGGGGTGTTAAAACAGCACCCGACCCGCTCATTTCATATCATTATTAATAATTAAAAAAAAAAATTAAAAAACGCCCGAAATCGGGCGTTTTTTGGGGGCCGACATGTCGGTTAAAACCGACATGTCGGCCCGCTTTTTTCAAACCGCCACATCCAGATTCTGTGCCGGTTTTGTGTCGTTTTTTCTCCCAATCCTTCATGTCGGCCGACATGTCGGACATGTCGGCCGATATCCACAACAGTGTGGGTACCACCCCACCCACAGATCACGCCAACAACATTAAAGTTCTGCTACTGCCGCTCCACCGTGAGACGCCACCGCAAATCCTCTTATGCCATGAAGTCGCTATTCCGCCGCACTATACCCAGTTGGAATTCCCCACCTACGATGGGAAAACAGATCCCTTGGGTTGCCTCACCGGGTGCGAACAATTCTTTGGTCATCAACAAACTCTTGTAGCTGAATGACTTCCTCTGGCTTCCTTACACCTTCTCAACTCGGCCTTACTTTGGGTCACTCGTCTCCTTACTGATCAGCCAGGTCTGACGTGGAACGACTTCAAGCGATTTTCCAACCTGCGTTTTGGCCCTCCAATCCGCAGCAACCCCTCGGTGCCCTCATAACACTCTGCCAGACGAGCTCCGTGATGATTATCTGCACCAGTTTCAACTTCTTCTGACACATGTCACACTGTCCCCATAGATGCGGGTCACCATCTTCACTGTCAGGCTTCGCGAACTCCTGCGAGTTGATGTCGAATTTGAGGCTCCTCTAGACTTAGTAACTGCTATGAGTCTGGCCTGACTATGTGACCGTCGCCTCCAATTGGCACAAGAGGCCTATTTTCCCACCGACACGGGTATTCAACTAGGACGTACCGAGGGACAACAAGCCCCGCTAGTCCGTAAACTATCTCGGGACGAGATGATAAAGCGGCGCGCCAAGAGCTTATGTTTTAACTGCGACGAACAGTACACTCGCGGCTGACACGAACACTATTGATCTCCCTCGAGCTTGAGGACTAGCTCGTTTTTGCAAGGCGAGAGAGATGTTACATGTCCTTTAATGACGTTATTTAGTATTAATTATTTCTTAATATGTTTTTATCCTGTCTTAGAGTTGTGTCCTTAGATGACGTCGTTATTTATGTCTTGTCTTTATGAGGTGTCCTTTTTAGTCGCATGTCCATGTTTATCGTTATTTCCTTTGACATTCTTTCCTTTTTGTGTCGATTGTAAGTCGTATTTAAAGAACCCAGTGAGTCTTGTATTGACATGAATGAAGAAACTCTATTTTCCCTAACCGTAAAAGAGATCTTGGAAGCTCTCTCTCTCAAGCACGCCCCGCTTAGGCAGTCGCGGCAAGGCTCCGTAGTATCTCTGCCACTGTTATCTCCACCTCTTACCTTTCTTCGTGCAACTTCCAAAGATCCATAGCATATTATTAGTGCATATTAATTTATTGAAGACTGATAGTTAACTCCTCTAAAATGCTTTTTATATAGCCGACTAGCTGTTGAGGTCACATTTCTTTTGAACATGAGAACTAAAAAGATTTTCTTTATGTGAATTTTGGGAGAGCATACCATCATCCTTCATTCAAAGGACGCCACAGCAACTTCAGATATTTCCAGCATGATTGATTTGCATGTGCATCTACAGTTGTTCAAAAGTGTTAGTTTCAAACAAGAAGGTGATCATGCATGTTATAAATAGACATTTGAAGTGCTTTTAATCTACTTAATATCTTTGGATGTTGAGTTATGCCTCTTTGACCATATTCTGTAATAGGTAGTATTTTACACTAGCAAAAGCTTTAGTCTTCCTCTAAATTTCATACAAGTAGTTTCAACTATTTTGGTGCATGTGATGATATGAGTTATGTAAGTTCTCCCTCACTAAAACCTCCTTTAAACATTAGGTATTGAACAGGTTGTGATTGGAGATCTGGTGTTCTGCAAGGGTGACACTGTTGAGAAACTGGCTTCTTTTGATTGCGTTGAACCTAAATATGAATGTGATGGAGAGGATGATAACGGTTTCCCGGATGTATTACTTCCCGAGGAAAAGATTCAACGTGTGAAGGTCTGCTATCATTATAAAAATATTCTATGCACAGATCAACATCTTTCCTTTTGTTCTTTTAATGAGAACTTCAAACTAAGAAAACTAAATCAAGTCTATAGCTCGTCGTTGTACTCATGATTGTCAGGATCACGATTCGGATCATAGGATCTTACAATCCTACTATCCAGATTTTATAAATCGATCCAGATTTTGTAAATTGATCATCGATCCAATCCTACCATTCTATCTGATCCAATCTCGAGATGATCTCATCTAGGATCTCGATCCTAACAACCTTGGTTGTACTGTTAATAATTATCTGCTAGGTAGTCATATTTTGTTCTTGGCACAACTATATGCCGTGCAGTGCATTATTCTTAGTTTGCAATATGTTGATCCAGATTATAAATTCGGATGATCTGTCTAAAGGTACTTATACATTTGAAGATATTGTACTTCCTTTACCCGGGTGAGCTCTTATGGTACTCAGTCTATTTAAATTTGAACATTGTTTCTTTCCTCTCAACTATTATCATTACTGTCATTATTTTAACTTGGGTGCAGATCAAGGATAATATACCCAGACAATGACATATCCGAATTTTTTCATGATTTAGCTAAGAAGGTAGGCAGACCAAGTCATTTTTTGGTGCTTTTTCAATATTTTTTCTTAAAAATTTGTGAGAATTTTTATGCGCTTATTATTGTTTGACCATGCCTTTAGTCATTCTTTAAAAAAAAGTTCTAATATTGTCAACCCTATCCCAATGTTTTGACTTGTACTTTTTAAATTATTGTTTGTGTAAATTGAATACTATGTTTTTTTCACTTATCTATTGTTCTTCCTAACCTTTTCTCTTTTCTTCTAGCCTGCTATTTTATAAGTTTTTATCCAAGTCTTTTACATGAAAACTGGCAGTACATTTTGTTTAATTTTAGATGGTTATTTTACCGTCTTCATTTATCATCAGCTGAGCAATTGATTCTCCAGAAGGCTTCCCACTTACTAGTGTACATGTAACTTAAACAGTTTTAGCCTTCAAAATTGTTTGAATAGACAATAACCTTTGGTATATGAACAGTGAGGGTTTATGACTTTGGTTGACATGAGATTATACTTGATCAGCTCTATTGCTAGTACTGAATGAAAAAAGTGGACTCACTGAACCGACCCCAAATAATTCAGATAAGGCTAATATAATGATGATATATTAGAACAGGGATGCTGATATCTAACACAACGTCCCATCTCGTTTGTGAAAAATGATATTTTCTGATCAAAGTCCATTTGTTATTTTTGTAGTGAATGGTAATTATCCCAGCTATAGGGATATTTTAAATTTAATCTTAGTATTGATTTGTGGTCTGTAATAGCTTTTTGGAGGTTTTTTTCCAACAAACCAACATACCTTAATGAATTTAAATGAAATCATCTCAATGTTTTGACATGAATTCCTGATACTCCTGCCCGTGAAGCAGTTGTAAATCTCTTTCTAAAGATTCTCCGGGCATCAGAACCAAGCAATTTCTGTACTTTATCTCACAGGATCTGTTAATAAATTAGATAATGCATGTATTTTATGATTAGCATCCATTTATAATATTTGATTCTGTTTTTTTCTTCCAATTGTTGTCTCAGGATTCGATCAGTTTGACAGAAAGTGTTCATGCTGTCAAGTAAGTTGCTGCAATATATTTTTTACTTGATGGTATTAAGAGCTTGGTGTGGGAAGCGGTGAGAGAATGGTGGTTGTTGTGAGAGCGTTTATAAAAAACACTTGCAGCATTTGGGTAAATGCAGTGACGAATACTATTTTTCTTAAGCATAGTTGTAAGTCAAAACGTCACCACAATCATGTAGGAGGGTCACACAATAGCGATCGTAAAGGCTCGACCCCAGAAAGTGGAATTTGGATAAGAAATGATGAAAGTTTCAAACAAAAGTTAATCTCCACCATTGTTTGCTTCCATCACTACTCAAACGCCACAATTATCCTAAACAAACCCTAAATAATCGGTGCTCGGAGTTTTCCATGAAAATTAGTCCACTTATCTTTCCTATTTGAACTGATCATTTTGGTCCAACCTGAAGGGAATTCTCAATCTCTAACATGACTGGGGATTATAGACGTGTTTTCCAGCGCCCTATAGACTATACCTGGTGAGTAAACTATTTTGAACACCCAAAAGAATTATCATGGAAAAATATGGAGTTTTTGATGTGCATCATTACAGGGAATTGCTAACTTATACAAATAACAATGAAGACTTGGCAGAAACAGACCTGGATATCATTTCTAGACTAAAACCCACTGATTTGGTGACAGACAAGAGCTCAATTTCTGAGAGTCTGGATGAAAAAGTAAATTTTGTGTCTGATGATAAAAATCCGATGATTGATCAAGTGGAATGTCATGGTTCCGATCCCAAGGTGGCTTTGAAATTGGGGTTTACTCTCCCTGCTTCGTGTTATGCTACAATGGCTATTAGAGAATTGCTGAAATCATCAACCTCGGTACGCCATTTCTATTACTAGTTTCTTATTTATGCATTATTTTTGTTGATCCATATGTCTATTTGTGACATTATAAGATGTGAAATTAATTGTTTGAAGTAAAATAATAATCCATTGTGTTTAATGCCATCTCTTTGTCACTGATTAAGGTTTACCAAATATAATCTTGGCATATCATATGAACAACTTTTATCATTTATGAATTACTGTTTTTTTACATTTTTTTGTAGGTATCTGTTATGCACGTACTAAGGAGGAAGAAGAACTAGAGGAAGAAGATAGAGATTAGGGTTGAAATGAAGGAGGAATGGAATACCTTGGATAATTCTTGAATAACTCCAAAAGAGAGGGGTCCGGGTATATATACCCCGGGACCCAAGGCCGGCCAACCGAGGGGCCGGCCGGCCCCCATGGGGCTGAACCAAATGTGGTTCAGCCCCCCCCCCCCCCCCCTTGAGCCGATCTTTTAAGAAGAGGGGGTTGAACCCATTGGTTCAGCCCCGTTGTTGCCTTGCACTGGTTCAACCCCGTTGTTGCCTTGCACGCGCCGTTGCCGCCGCTGGTAATGTTGCCCAAATAGCCTAGCCTCGTCTGGAGGCTTAACATTCCCGTCCCCATCAAAAGCCAACTTGTCCTCAAGTGGGTAATCGGGGTAAAGCTCCCGGAACTCCAGCAAGTCCATCCAAGTATTTTGCTCCGCAGAGAGATCCTTCCATTTAATTAACAGCTCTGGACAGTACACTGTGCCCCGACGTTTCCACTTGATCAAGAGTACATCGGCCGGAATGGGGCGAAGCTCGCCTCCAGAAGTAGCCTCTGGCAGCACGGGAAAGACCGGAACAGCCTCACCCAGCTTACGCTTCAACAAGGAAACATGAAAGGTAGGATGAATCCGTGAGCCCTCGGGCAATGCCAAGGTATACACAACTGGCACGACCCGTCGCGTGATCCGAAAGGGTCCATAGTAGCGGGGTGCCAGCTTCTGATGTGTCCTCTGCGCCACAGACAACTGCCGGTAAGGGCGAAGTTTGAGGAAAATCTCATCCCCCACCTGGAACTCTCTTTTCGTCCGATGTCGATCTGCCTGTGCTTTCATACGATCCTGCGCCGCCCGAAGATTCTTGCGGAAGGTGGCGAGGGTCCGATCACGATCACGGAGTGCCCGATCAACGGCTACCACTGCGGTACTGCCGGACTCATAACTGCTCAAGGAGGGAGGTGGCCGACCATAGACGACCTCAAAAGGGGTGAGTTTGCTAGCAGAGTGATACGAAGTGTTGAAGCAGTACTCCGCCCAATGTAACCAACTGGCCCATGTCCTTGGCTCATCCATAATAAAGCAACGAAGATAAGTTTCCACGCCCCGATTCAAGACTTCCGTCTGTCCATCGGTTTGGGGATGGTGAGCCGTACTAAAACGCAATGAAGTCCCCTGCAAGCGAAAGAGTTCCGTCCAAAATCTGCCAACAAAAGTAGGGTCCCGATCGGAAATGATCGCCCGGGGAATCCCATGCAAGCGAACAATCTCCTGAACAAATAAAGCCGCCACAGACTCCCCTGTGTAAGGATGGCTCAGAGCCAGGAAGTGCCCATACTTGGACAACTTGTCCACCACCACTAAGATAACTGTTTTACCCTGCGACTTGGGTAGTCCATCAATGAAGTCCATAGAAACCGTATCACAGATTTGATGTGGAATCTCCAAGGGGGTGAGTAGCCCGGCTGAAGTAGTCTCATATTTCTGCCGTTGGCAGACATCACATTTCTGAACAAACTCCTGAATGTCACGGCGCATCCCCTTCCAAAAGACATTTGCTCGAGCCCGCTGGAGAGTGCGAGAAATACCCGCGTGGCCGCCCGTCGGCGACGAATGGAACTCATGCATCATCACCGTCCTTCAAGCTGACTGCCAAGGAATGACCACGCGTCCCTGATAATATAGCCGGTCATTTTGTAAGTGATAACCCGGGGTCACCTCACGAGCCTGCCGCAGGTTCTCCACAATAACCCGTAACTCGGGATCTCGCTGCACCTCCTCCTGAATCTCATCCATCGACTCCAGCTGTGGCATAGAAATGTGCGCCAAGGCCCCCGCTGGTAAGCGCGACAGAGCGTCAGCTACCCGATTGTCCTTCCCCGGTCGGTACTCGATCTCATAATCATAGCCCAACAACTTAGTGACCCACTTCTGTTGAAGAGGAGAGGAAATCCGCTGGTCGAGAAAGTGCTTCAAGCTCTGATGATCTGTCCGTATTTTAAAACGATGTCCCAGCAGGTACGGCCGCCATAGGGCCATCGCATGAATAACCGCTAGCATCTCCTTTTCATACACCGATAGACCCAGTGTCCGTGGAGCCAAGGCCTTACTGTAGAAAGCGATCGGTCGTCCCTCCTGCATCAAGACCGCTCCCATGCCCACGCCGGAAGCATCCGTCTCCACCACAAACTCCTTAGTGAAATCAAGAAGTGCCAGCATTGGAGTCATCGTCATCGCCCGCTTCAACGCCTGAAAGGCGGTCTCGGCCTCATCCGGCCACGAGAAAGCATCCTTCTGTAGCAGTTGCGTAAGTGGCCGAGCAATCTTCCCATAATCCCGTACAAAACGCCGGTAGTACCCAGTGAGGCCCAAGAACCCCCTCAGCGCCCGAATGGTCAGAGGCCGTGGCCAAGAAATCATACTCTCGATCTTCCGTGGGTCGGCTTTCACCCCATCCGCGGAAACTAGATGCTCCAAGTACTCCACCTCCTGTTGTCCAAAAGAACACTTGGACCTCTTAGCATAGAGCTTATGTTGCCGAAGAGTAGAGAAGACCTGAGCCACATGACATAAATGATCCTCCCAAGTAGCGCTGTAGATCAGAATGTCATCAAGGAAGATCAAGACGAAGTGTCGCAGGAATGGCCGAAAAATCTCGTTCATATTGGCCTGAAAAGTAGATGGTCCCCCCGTCAAGCCATTCGCCATCACTAAGAACTCATAATGGCCGTCATGAGTCCTAAAAATCGTCTTATGCACGTCCTCCTCCTTCATAAGAATCTGATAATAGCCGGATCGCAAATCCACCTTCGTGAATCTAGTCGCCCCCCGCAACTCGTCCAACAGCTCCTCAATCACGGGAATCGGAAACTTGTCCTTCACGGTAACACTGTTTAAGGCACGGTAATCTACGCAGAAACGCCACGATCCGTCCTTCTTTTTAACCAGAATAATCGGTGCTGAGAAGGAACTGGTACTAGGCCGTATAATGCCGGCCTCAAGCATTTCCTTCACACTAGCTCGATCTCTGCCTTCTGCATGTGGGGATACCTGTAAGGACGGGTGTTGGGCGGCTCCGCCCCCGTCTGTAGCACAATCTGGTGATCACGGAACCGTGACGGTGGAAGCGTCCCCGGCTCCTGGAAAATGTCATCATACTTCTCCACTAATGCCCGCATCTGGTCAGGAACCTCCGTCGGTCAATCCTCGTCAGACCTCACCCCCAACAGGACCGTCATCAGACTACTGGACTCCTGAAGCTGTTGTAGGCTGCGAATGGAGATCTCTTTGACCGGAGAAGATCAGAGCCCTTTCAAACAGAACTGACGCCCCCCTTGCGAGAACTCCATCATCATCTGGTCTCAGTCAAAAGTCACCCTCCTCAACTGCTGCAGCCACTGCACTCCAAGCACCATATCTGAGCCTCGGATCGGTAAGAGATAGACATCCGTGCACCCCACATAACCCTGCATCCGAAGCTCCATTGCCTTCAACACTCCCTGGCACTGTAGCTTGATGCCGTCTGCAACCATAACCTGGAACGCCGCTCCTACGTCAATCACGTGCCCCACCTTCTGTGCCACATCTGGATGAATAAAATTATGAGTACTCCCACTGTCCACCAGAATGGTCACCCTCTCCTGCCGAATCCACCCCGCCAGCCGCATAGTAAGCGGAGGTGGATTGCACCCTTCCATGGCATGTAGGGACACACCCAACTCCGTCAAGTCTAAGTCCCCCCCAGACTCCAGCTCCGCCTCCGGAAACTCGTCCTCCTCCAGCTGCTCCTCCTGATGCAACATAAAGACCTGGACCTTCTGGCACTTGTGTCCTGGCGTAAATTTCTCATCACAATTAAAGCAAAGGTCTTTCTCCTTCCGAGCTTGTAACTCGTTCCAAGACAACCGTGTCACCGTCGGTCGGTCGGCCACTGGAGTCTCTCTCCTAGCCGCGGCCGGTGTAGTAGTGTGTCGTGCCATATTGCGGGCTCGTTGCCTATTTAACTTTTCCTCTTGGATGCGCGCCAAGCTGATTGCGTGGTTCAGACTACGGGGCATGTAGGCATGAACCTCATTGCGTAAGTGATCCTTCAGTCCTGATACAAAACAGCTGAGGAGTGTCTTTTCTTCCCACTGAACCCTGTTGGCCAACTTCTCAAACTCCGTTCTGTACTCCATCACTGTACCCTTCTGCCGTAGCTTCTGTAAAAGCGCCTCAAAATCTTCAAACTCCAAAGGCCCAAACCGAGCCGTGAAGCCTTCCACAAACTCCTCCCACGGAACATACTCCCGTCCCCGCAAGAACCACTGTGTCCACTGGAACGCGTCGTCCTCCAGATGGAAGGACGCTAACTGCACCCACTGAGCCTCTGGCACCTCCTGATAGCTGAAAAACAACTCAGCTTTTTGCACCCACTCCAAAGCGTCGCCCCCACTGTACCGAGGGAAATTCATCCGAGTCAACTTGGGAGCCATGTACGGCCTTTGGCCGCGTTCCCCCGCCATTGGGGCCCCCACTGTACCCACTGAGCCTTTGGCCGAGGAGTCGCTGGCCCGTTACGTAGACAGGTTCCAAGAGGAGATCCTGGAGGTCCAATAGATGTCAGGGTATGCCCTCCAGATGACATTCACGGTAGGGTTGCGCGAGGGGTTCTTCAAGAAGAGCCTGACTCGAAAGACCCCCCTTTCTTTTGAGAAGCTGATGAAAAGGGCGGCTGAGGAGATAACTATGGAGGCGGCCAACCCGACATTTGTCAAGAAGGAAGCGGAAGACGGCCATCATGCCCAGGCCCCCTGAGGGTGCCTCGCTTTGCGGTAGTTTTTCCCTTTTCTTGTCTTGTAACAAGTGCTACCCCTGACCAGCTGAGTCAGGGGACCATGTAACTCATTTTTTTCCCCGTTTGAGGATGTAGGATTTGGTAAGGTTTGATTGAGATGCCTAGTCCTTTTGCTCCGAGACGGTCCCGCTGCCCAGACTCTCACTAGCTGGGCAGGGTCGGTGGTACCTCTCGTGGATGCCTAGAGGTCTCACCTCGAGATGAATTCCGCTGCCAGACTCTCATCTAGCTGGCAGGGCAGGTTGATCTCTCGGAGGGTGGGGTAGGTCTCACCTCGAGATGGATTCCGCTGCCAGGCTCTCACCTAGCTGGCAGGGCAGGTTGATCTCTCGGAGGGTGGGGTAGGTCTCACCTCGAGATGGATTCCGCTGTCAGGCTCTCACCTAGCTGGCAGGGCAGGTTGATCTCTCGGAGGGTGGGATAGGTCTCACATCGAGATGGATTCCGCTGCCAGACTCTCACCTAGCTGGCAGGGCAGGTTGATCTCTCGGAGGGTGGGGTAGGTCTCACCTCGAGATGGATTCCGCTGCCAGGCTCTCACCTAGCTGGCAGGGCAGGTTGATCTCTCGGAGGGTGGGGTAGGTCTCACCTCGAGATGGATTCCGCTGTCAGACTCTCATCTAGCTGGCAGGGCAGGTTGATCTCTCGGAGGGTGGGGTAGGTCTCACCTCAAGATGGATTCCGCTGTCAGGCTCTCACCTAGCTGGCAGGGCAGGTTGATCTCTCGGAGGGTGGGGTGGGTCTCACCTCGAGATGTATTCTGATGCCAGGCTCTCACCTATCTGACAGGGCAGGTTGATCTCTCGGAGGGTGGGTGGGTCTCACCTCGAGATGGATTCCGCTGCCGGGCTCTCACCTAGATGGCAGTGCAGGTTGATCTCTCGGAGGGTGGGGTAGGTCTCACCTCGAGATGGATTCCGCTGCCAGACTCTCACCTAGCTGGCAGAGCAAGTTGATCTCTCGGAGGGTGGGGTAGGTCTCACCTCGAGATGGATTCCGTTGCCAGGCTCTCACCTAGCTGGCAGGGCAGGTTGATCTCTCGGAGGGTGGGGTGGGTCTCACCTCGAGATGGATTCCGCTGCCAGGCTCTCATCTAGCTGGCATGACAGGTTGATCTCTCGGAGGGTGTGGTAGGTCTCACCTCGAGATGGATTCCGCTGCCAGGCTCTCATCTAGCTGACAGGGCAGGTTGATCTCTCGAAGGGTGGGGTAGGTCTCACCTCGAGATGGATTTCGCTGTCAGGCTCTCCCCTGGCTGGCAGGGCAGGTTGATCTCTCGGAGGGTGGGGTAGGTCTCACATCGAGATGGATTCCGCTGTCAGGCTCTCACCTGGCTGGCAAGGCAGGTTGATCTCTCGGAGGGTGGGGTAGGTCTCACATCGAGATGGATTCCGCTGCCAGACTCTCATCTAGCTGGCAGGGCAGGTTGATCTCTCGGAGGGTGGGGTAGGTCTCCCCTCGAGATTGATTTCGCTGTCAGGGTATCACTAGCTGACAAGGCCGGTTGATCTCTCGTGGAAGCCAAGTCCTTTGCTCCGATGATGATTCCGCTGTCAGGCTCTCACTAGCTGACAGGGCTGGTTGATCTCTCGTGAAAGTCAAGTCCTTTCCCCGGAGGAGGTCTCGCCACCCAGGCTCCCATAGCTGGCATGGCAGGTTGACCTCTCCGGCGGGTGAAGTGTTTTCTACCCGGAGGAGGTCTCGCCACCCAGGCTCCCATAGCTGGCATGGCAGGTTGACCCCTTCGGGGGGTGAAGTATTTTCTGCCCGGAGGGGGTCTCGCCACCCAGGCTCCCATAGCTGGCATGACAGGTTGACCCCTCCGGAGGGTGAAGTATTTTCTACCCGGAGGAGGTCTCGCCACCCATGCCCCCATAGCTGGCATGGCAGGTTGACCCCTCCGGGGGATGAAGTGTTTTCTACCCGGAGGAGGTCTCGCCACCCAGGATCCCATAGCTGGCATGGCAGGTTGACCCCTCCGGAGGGTGAAGTATTTTTTAACCCGGAGGAGGTCTCGTCACCCAGGCTCCCATCAGCTGGCATGACAGGTTGACTCCCCGGGGTGCCGCGCAAGAAAATTGCACTCAACGAATACGTTGGGTTGGACGTTTCTTTCAGAGCTTGTGCCAACCTCGAAAAGAACGGAGATTGTGCACAACCCCGTATTCGCCCCTATATAGTTTTAAGCTTTTTGGACATACGAGCACTCTCAGTGGCCAATTTTGGCTCTAGCTTGGAAATATACTAGTAGGGGGAGGAAGAATCAGCATCTTCCCCCGGGCCCTTTAGAGGAGCGGGTGCGACAAGATGGCCGGCACCCCCCCTGACTTGCTAGGTGCGAGGTGGGATCGCAGGACTGGCTGGAGACCAGGATCCCGCCCCCGACACCCTGGCCTTGGGCAGGGGCGAGACCGGGCGGCCAGCCCTCTCGCCCCAGGCGGCTAGCCCGCAAGGGCGAGACCGGGCGGCCAGCCCTCTCGCCCAAGGCGGCTAGCCCGCGGGGCGAGACGAGGCCGCCGACCCTCTCGCCCCAGGATGCCAGCCCACAGGGCAAGACCGGGCGGCCAGCCCTCTCGCCCCAGGCGGCTAGCACGCGGGGCGAGACGGGGCAGCCAGCCCTCTCGCCTCAGGCGGCTAGCCCGCGGGGCGAGACGGGGCCGCCAGCCCTCTCGCCACAGGAGGCCATCCCGCGGGGCGAGACCGGGCAGCCGGCCCTCTCGCCCCAGGTGGCTAGCCCGCGGGGCGAGACGGGGCAGCCAACCCTCTCGCCCCAGGCGGCTAGCCCGCGGGGCGAGACGGGGCAGCCGACCCTCAAGCCCTAGGCGGCTAGCCCGCGGGGCGAGACCGGGGCAGCCGACCCTCTCGCCCCAGGCGGCTAGCCCGCGGGGCGAGACCGGGGCAGCCGGCCCTCTCGCCCCAGGCGGCTAGCCCGCGGGGCGAGACGGGGCAGCCGACCCTCTTGCCCCAGGCGGCCAGCCCGCGGGGCGAGAGGGGGCAGCCGGCCCTCTCGCCCCAGGAGGCCAGCCCGCAGGGCGAGACGGGGCAGCCGGCCCTCTCGCCCCAGGCGGCTAGCCCGCGGGGCGAGACGGGGCAGCCGACCCTCTCGCCCCAGGCGGCTAGCCCGCGGTGCGAGTCGGGGCAGCCGACCCTCTCGCCCCAGGCGGCTAGCCCGCGGGGCGAGACGGGGCAGCCGACCCTCTCGCCCCAGGCGGCTAGCACACGGGGCGAGACGGGGCAGCCAGCGCTCTCGCCCCAGGCGGCTAACCCGCGGGGCGAGACCGGGCGGCCAGCCCTCTCGCCCCAGACGGCTAGCCCGCTGGTCGAGACCGGGCGGCCAGCCTTCTCGCCCCAGGAGGCTAGTCCGTGGAGGTTCGCCCTCTGCCCCCAAGACTCCTGTGGACCATGCTTTTACCGTTGTGTCCCCCGGGGGTGGAGTTACCTCTTTACCCCCCGGCGTGGCTGTTTTCTTTTGGCCCGAGACATATTTGTCGTAAGGGCATTTCAGGCATTTTGGCCCATGAGATTTGGAAAACTATAAATAGACCCTTAGGGGTGCCTTTGAGAGGATCACTTCATCACTTCTTCATTCTCTCTTCTTCCTTCAAGGCACCCTAACTCAAGCATTGGCTAGGGAGGGGGAGATCTCAAAGGTCTTCCGGGTGTGAGGTGGGACCTCCGCGCTAGAGCCGAGGGTCTGTTTCTAGCTTCTTGATCTTTGGTCCGTGACGTTCCTCCGGGAGTAGTAGGTGTGAGGTCACCCATTTCTAGGGACCCCGAACTCCACAAAGGTCATTTTTTGCTTCAACACTCGTCAAGGTGTGAACCCAATACCAGCCGCCGACTTTTGATTTCGCGACACAAAGAGCTCAAACGGAAGTTTTTGACATTGCCTAGTTGATGTCACATCCTCCCTCATCTATGCATTGTCTGTGCTAACATCTTATCCTCTCCCACCATTTCTTTTCTCTCCAATGCCTGCTCTATAATTTTGAAGCTGACCTCACCTACTAGTATCTCGATGACACCCTCTCCTGCCCTTCTTCAACATTCTACTAAAGCTCTCCCTCCACCTACTGGAACTCGCGGATGCCGTCATGGTTAGAATTTCTTCAAGGGGCACAACATTCGCCCGTGTCCTCATTTTGGTTGGACAACTCATACGAATGCCACCAGTTATATGAAACATGAGTTTCTGCCATAGTCGTCCAACTCTCAGCGCCACACTTCTCCTGTAATAGATGTTCCTACCACAACCCGCTCTGACATTACACCTTGTGTGAGGAACTACAACATCTCCTGGGGCTGTTTACTCGGATTTTCTGCTTCGTCTCCTTTATCTCTAACGAAGGTATATCATGTTTTTCCCATAGTCCCTCTTGGACATTGGACTCCGGGGCAACAAATCACATTACTCCGCAGAAGCTTTCTCAGTACACAGACACTGCTTGTTCTAAGTTTATCATAGTGATCAATGCAATATCACCTCGGTTTGCAGCTATGACAATGTGGCTCTCACTCTGGCCCTCTCTCACTTTGTTCTTTATGTTTCCGACTCTCAATTTAATCTTTTTTTTGTCAGTCGTCTTACTCATGATCATGACTACTGCATCATCTTTTTCTCTTCTTTCTTTGTGGTGCAGGATCGACGGACGCGGAATATCATTAATAGAGGGTGAATGCCAAATGGTCTCTACACTCTGGACCTTCCCACCTCAGTTTTTGTTGAATAAATGTTAAATGTTGTTTTTTAATGAGGTTTTAAATTTGAAAGTTAGTGGAAAATAAAAGGTCAAGAGGTTTTTTAATGAGGTTTTAAATTTGGAAGTTAGTTGAAAATAAAAGGTCAAGAGGTTTTTTTTGTAACTGAAAGGCCAAGGGGTACGTTTTGAGTCTTATGGCAGTTTTAGCAAGAAAGGGTCAGAATTTATTGTTCTGTTTTAAAGCTGTTTTTAATATGAATTTTAAGAGTCTTGTTTAGACTATAAATAGAGTACTATTCGGTTGTAAGAGGGCGTGAAAAGAAATAAAAAAAATAACTTTGATTAGTAGAAAAGAGCTTGTTTTTGTTTCTCTTCCTTCCACCAAAATAGTTATCAAAGTCTCTACAGATTGGTATCAGAGCCAATGGCGACTGTGACGGGTCAAATGCCATTACCACGACTGACGAAGGCAAACTACGAGAACTGGAGCATACAAATGAAGGCCTTGCTCGGTGCGCAAGATGCATGGGAGGTAGTTGAAGACGGTTATGTAGAGCCGGCTACAAACACCAATCAGACGGCGAATCAGCTAAAAGAGTTAAAAGAAACACGTAAGAAAGACAAAACCGCTCTCTACTTCTTGTCCCGAGCCGTTGACGAGTCGGGCTTTGAGAAGATTGCTGGTGCAACTACTTCAAAAGAAGCATGGGACACTTTAGCCAAACTGTTCAAAGGTGCCGACCGAGTCAAACAAGTGCGTCTTCAAACTCTTCGTGGCGAGTTGGAGAGCATAAAGATGAAGGAGTCGGAAACTGTATCTGACTACATCACGCGTGTACAAGTCGTGGTGAACCAACTCACTCGTAATGGTGAAGATTTAACCGATGTGCGAGTTGTGGAGAAGATTTTGAGATCATTTACCGACAATTTTGAGAATGTGGTATGCGCGATAGAAGAGTCAAAGGACCTTGCGACGCTCACAGTCGACGAGCTTGTCGGTTCTCTCGAGGCACACGAACAACGTAAGAAGAAAAAGAAGGAGACACTCGAGCAAGCACTTCAAACCAAGGCGTCAATCAAAGGCGAAAAGTTACTCTATTCTCAAAACTTTCGAGGTAGAGGGCGTGGTCGTGGAGGTCGCAACAATGGTCGCGGTTGTGGAGGCCGCGGTCGAGGTGAATATGACGAGAAGAAGGGGCAGTCAAGCCAACAAAATTATCGAGGTAGAGGACGTGGTCGTGGGAGAGGCGGCCGGTCAAATCATTCAAATGTCGAATGCTACAACTGCGGCAAACATGGGCACTACGCAAAAGAGTCCAAATCAAATATCGAGTGCTATAACTGCGGTAAGTATGGGCACTATGCAAAGGAATGCTATTCCGAGAAAAAGGTAGAAGAAAACGCGAATCTAGTCGCGAAAGAGGAGACAATGGAAGATGGTGTACTCTTGATGGCCTACAAAGATACCGTTTCCGACAACGACACAGTATGGTATCTCGATACCAACGCTAGTAACCACATGTGCGGGCACAAGCACCTATTCAAGGAGTTGCGAGAGGTTGAAGATGGACATGTGTCGTTCGGAGACGCGTCAAAGATCCAAGTAAAAGGCCAATGTACGATTTACTATTTACAAAGAGGTGGTACGAAAGGGTCAATCAAGAATGTTTATTATGTACCTGATCTTAAAAGCAATATTTTGAGCATGTGGCAACTCATGGAGAAGGGATACTCGGTATTCATGAAAAATCGGGTACTACAATTGAAAGACAATCAAGGGCATCTAGTTGCTCGAGTCGAGATGGGAAGAAATCAGATGTACAAACTGAATTTGAGAAGCATGCGAGAAAAATGTTTGCAAGTCAACGTAGAAGACAAGGCGATGTTGTGGCATCTCCGTTTTGGTCACCTAAATCATGGTGGTCTAAAAAGGTTAGCAAAGAAGAACATGGTGCACGGGCTGCCGGACATGGACTATGAGGGTAAATTTTGTGAAGAATGTGTGCTTGGCAAGCAAACGAGAACCTCGTTTCAAAAAGGGGCAGAATATCGAGCTAAACACATTCTCGAATTGATTCATACCGACATATGTGGACCAATCACCCCCGAATCTTTCAACGGTAAAAGGTACTTCATTTTCTTTATCGATGATTTCTCGCGAAAAACTTGGGTTTATTTTTTGAAAGAAAAATCTGAGGCATTCGAGGTGTTCAAAAAGTTCAAAGTAATAGTGGAGAAGGCAACTGGTAGACACATCAAAGCTGTACGATCCGATAGAGGCGGTGAGTATACTTCGACGGTTTTCATGGAGTATTGCGAGGAGCAAGGCATAAGGAGATTTCTAACCGCACCGTACTCTACTCAACAAAACGGTGTGGCCGAGAGAAAGAATCGGACTATTCTCGACATGGTTCGATCGATGCTCAAGAGCAAGAAGATGCCAAAGGAATTCTGGGCAGAAGTCGTGCAATGTGCCATCTATGTGCGGAATCGATGTCCGCATGTGAAGTTAGATGATCAAACACCACAAGAGGCATGGAGCGGACAAAAGCCGACAGTTTATCATCTCAAAGTGTTAGGTAGTGTAGCTTATGCACACGTACCGGATCAACGAAGAACGAAGCTCGAAGACAAAAGCAAAAGGTATATTTTTATTGGGTATGATGAGAAGACAAAAGGGTACAAGCTACTCGACCCAATAAGCAAGGAGGTGATGGTGAGTCGTGATGTGCGAGTAAATGAAGCAAGCGAGTGGGACTGGAATAATTTGACGGAGGTAATCATCGAAGTTGGAGAATCATCAGTCGTTGCACCAACAAGCATACCAATAAACTCTGAAACTACCGATAATGAAGATGAACCACAACAAAAAAAAATGCAAAGTTTGCAAAATTTGTATGATTCAACAAATGAGGTACACCTTGTATGTCTTTTGGCAGATGATGAAAATATCAGTTTTGAAGAGGCAGTGCGAGACAAGAAGTGGCAGACTGCCATGAACGAGGAGATTAAGGCGATTGACCACAACAACACATGGGAGCAAGCAGAATTGCCGAAGGGAAGTCACCCTATTGGTGTGAAGTGGGTGTTCAAGAAAAAGATGAATGCTCAAGGAGAGATCGAACGGTATAAGGCGCGTCTTGTTGCGAAAGGATACAAGCAAAAGGCAGGGATCGACTATGACAAGGTATTTGCTCCAGTTGTAAGAATGGAGACAATCCGATTACTCATTTCACAAGCTGCTCCATTCAAATGGCCGATATTTCAAATGGATGTCAAGTCGGCATTCTTGAATGATGTACTTGAAAAAGATGTCTATATCGAACAACCACCCGGATACGTAAAAGTTGGAGAAGAGAAGAAGGTGCTAAAATTGAAAAAGGCGCTTTACGGGTTGAAGCAATCACTGCGGGCATGAAATACACATATCGATTCATATTTCAAAGAAAACGGGTTAAAGCAATGTCCCTACAAGCATGCTTTTTAAGTGAAGAAGAATGGAGGTAACGTGTTATTTGTTGCTCTTTATGTAGATGATTTCATTTTTATGGGTAACAATGATGAAATGATAGAAGATTTTAAGGGCACAGTGACACGGGAATTTGAGATGACAGATTTGGGCTTGATGAAGTTTTTTCTTGGTTTGGAGGTTAAACAAGTAGAGACGGGTATTTTTATATCACAGGAAACATATGCAAAAAAAATTTTGAAGAAGAACAAGATGACAAATTGCAATCCGGTATCAACTCCAATGGAGCCAGGTGCAAAACTCTCAAAGTTCGATGGAGGAGATCGTGTCGATGCGAGTAGATACCGAAGTTTTATAGGAAGCCTTCGCTATCTAACATGCACAAGGCCGGATATTTCATTAAGTGTCGGCATTGCAAGTCGGTTCATGGAGGAGCCGGTTCACTCACATTGGAAGGCGTTGAAGCGAATCCTACGGTACATCCAAGGGACGGTGTCACTCGGGTTGTTCTACTCAAAAGCAGAAGATTATAAATTGGTTGGCTACTCCGACAGCGATTGGTGCAGAGACATAGATGATCGGAAAAGTACCTCGGGATATGCGTTCTTTATGGGAGATACTACATTTACTTGGCTTTCAAAGAAACAACCGATCGTGACGCTCTCGACGTGTGAAGCTGAATATGTGGCAGCATCTTGGTCTGTATGTCACGCGATATGGTTTAGAAATCTCTTGAGCAAGATGGAGCTAAAGCAACTAGGTGCAACCATGATTCAAGTTGACAACAAATCAACAATTGAGTTGGCGAAGAATCCAGTGAACCCTGAAAGACGCAAACACATCGACGTTCATTTTCATTTTATCCGAGATCATGTGAAGGAAGGAAGTGTGGAATTGGTGCATGTGGCAAGTCAGGATCAAGCTGCCGATATTTTCACAAAACCGCTACCAAAAGTACTTCTTGACAAATGCAAGAAGATGATTGGCATGAAGGATGGTAGAAGCATTTAAAGTTTATGGGGGGAGTTTTGTTGAATAAATGTTAAATGTTGTTTTTTAATGAGGTTTTAAATTTGAAAGTTAGTGGAAAAAAATAGGTCAAGAGGTTTTTTAATGAGGTTTTAAATTTGGAAGTTAGTTGAAAATAAAAGGTCAAGAGGTTTTTTTGTAACTGAAAGGCCAAGGGGTACGTTTTGAGTCTTATGGCAGTTTTAGCAAGGAAGGGTCAGAATTTATTGTTCTGTTTTAAAGCTGTTTTTAATATGAATTTTAAGAGTCTTGTTTAGGACTATAAATAGAGTACTATCCGGTTGTAAGAGGGCGTGGAAAGAAATAAAAAAAATAACTTTGATTAGTAGAAAAGAGCTTGTTTTTGTTTCTCTTCCTTCCACCAAAATAGTTATCAAAGTCTCTACAGTTTTCTCATGTGTCAGCTTTGTTGATTGACACTAGCGTCTTGGCCATGCTCCTCTTTATATCCTACAAAAAAACTCTTCTTGTTTTTTTTCTTTTTCTTAATTTACCCGTGAATCCTATATTTACGGTAACCAACATCGTTGTACCTTCTCCCATCATTGCACTAGGTGTTATGTTCCATTTGATTTAGTGTATTCAAACATTTAAGGCCCGTATAAAACAACGAGTTTATCTGGAACAAACTAAGTTAGAGTCCCGACCCGGGTTTTCCCCACTAACCAATTACGTTACGACCACCGAACAAACTTGGTTTTCTTACTTTTATTGGTGATCATTCTCGCTTGACTTGGTTGTATTTTCTACACGATCGCTCTGAATTACATGTCTTTAACTCCTCCATCTTTGAGACCCATACTCAATTCCTGCTCTCCATTAAAATACCATGAATTGATAATGCGCGTGAATATATAAATTCACCACTTTCAGCACACTTGCACTATCTTGTGTATTATGCACCAAACATTCGACTCCTATACACAGTAACAAAATGGTGTGGCCGCGCGGAAAAATCGCCACCTCCTCGAGGTTACCCACTTTTTTATGTTTCAAGTGCATGTCCCCAAGATTTATTAGCACTTTGTGGTTTCCACCGCATGTTATCTCATTAATTGCATGCCGTTTTTTATTCTCAACTTTATGACGTCATTCTTCATCCTCTTTTCTTCAACATTCCTCTTCCCCTTAACTTATCGTGTCTTCAGAAGTGTTTGCTTTGTCCATGGACAAATTGACCCCACACGCTACTCCCAACACCACCATCTCCCACTCTTCGTGTGTACACTCGTCGTCATATGCGGTCTACTGCCCTGAGACAGTTGCCCCATACTGATGACGTTGTACGATCCACTGATCCGACTATGGCTTCTACCGCCTTCCCTCTCTCATTGCGTCTTCTTACACCACTTATCTATCGACCTTCACAAGTTTGCGACTTCCTTGTGTTTCATTTCCATCTTTTTTGTGCAAGAAGCTCTTCAACATCCAGAGTGGCAGGTCGCGATGATTTGAACAATATAGCTATGGTCAAGAAGTACTTAGACTTTCATTTTCAGACCAAAGATTTTGGTCGCCTCCAGTATTTATTGGGTATCGAGGTAGCTCGTCGACCCAATGAACTTGTCTTCAACAAAAGTATTGTCTCGAATTTTTTCACGATGTAGGCTACTTCGTTATTAAGTTGGATGATCAAGATATTTCCCGTAATGAGAGTTTTAAATATCTTGGATTGATAGTTTAAAAGGATGGAGGTATTGATAAAGATGTGACACATAGAATCCAAGCGGGTTGGTTGAAGTGAAGAGACGCGTCAGGGATCCTATGTGATCGTAAAATACCACTAAAACTTAAGGACAAGTTTTACCGTACTGTAATTAGACCCACGATGCTCTTTGGTTCTGAGTGTTGGGCAGTGAATTGTGTACATGAGCAAGAAATGAGAATTGCGGAGATGAGAATGCTTAGGTGGATGTGTGGACACTTGAGATTGGATAAAATTAGGAATGAAAGTATCATGGATAAGACAGTAGTAACACCAATTTCAGAGAAGATGCGAGAAGCTCGTCTAAGATGTTTTGGACATGTACAAAGGAGACCATTAGAGGCACCTGCTAGGCGTTGTGAGAGTCTAGTCACTATGCATGTTAGACGAGGGAGGGGTAAACCAATAAAGACTTGGAATGAAACTATAAAGAAAGACATGATGTACTTAGGCATTAGTGAGATTATGACAAAAGATAGGGCACAATGACGACAAAGGCTCTATATAGCCGACCCCGCTATAGTGGGATAAAGGCTTGACTGTTGTTGTAGTGTTGTGTTTTAGGCTACTCATGCATTTTACTCTGGCCTGCTTCTCCTTAATCCAGAGTATTATCGTCGCCTTGTTGGAAAGCTTATCTATTTGACTGTCACATATATCCTTTGTTGTTGCGGTGGTCAACCACTTTATGCATGCTCCTCGGTATTCCACTTCCATGTTGTTGAGCAAATCCTTCGACATCTGAAGAATGCTCCGAGACAAGGGATTGTGTATAAACCCTCCTCTTCTTTTCATTAATTGCCTACTCTGATACAGACTGTGCCAATTCCCTCGATGATCGTCAGTGTACGAGTGACTGTTGCACATATTTTGGACACTTGGTCACCTGACGAATCAAAAAAGTAAACGTACGTTAGTGGTACGCTCTTTCAAGGAGGCCGATTATCGTTTAATGACAGTTGCTGTTTCTGAACTCACGTGGTTGGAAAGTCTTCTTACTGATCTTGGTGTAAAATTCTCCGGTCGTTGTCCACTGCGATAGTCAAGTTGTCATTTATATCTTTGAGAATCCTGTGTTTCATGAACGTACCATGCATATCGAGGTCGATTGTCATTTCATCTGGAAAAAATTCAACTTCACAAACTTTACTTGAGACATATATGCACAACCGAGCTAGTTTCTGACGTTCTTACCAAGACCTTACCTCGCCCACTATACTGACAGTTTGTTTCCAATCTTGATGCCTACTATCTATATGCTCAAGCTTGCGGGGGAGTGTAGAAGAACCATGTAAAAATGCCCATTTTCTCATGTATGGATTAGTCCTGTTTTTTTAAGAGTTATCTTTGTTATTATTATTTTTAGGGTTTCCTACTCTTGTATTACCCCTCTTATATAAGAGGGCTCCCCCTTCCAATCTAATTATTCACTGAATTATTTCTCTCACAGTTCAATTAACATGGTATCAGAGCCGTGTAACTGCTCCTGCTCGCGTTCTCCCTCAACCTCTCACGTTCGCCGTCGATCTCTCCCGCTAGTGCTGTCAACCTCTTCCTCCACCTTCCAGCTTCTCTTCCGCCGCCTTGCAGCTCCTCCCGCTAGAGCCGTCCAGGGCTTATCCCGCTAGCGTTCCCGTCGGCCAAGCCGCTGATCGGCTGACGGGTTCTTTCTTCGATGACCTTCCGGTTGTCTGATTGACCTGAAATTCTGTGGAAAGTTTCGCTTTGTGCTTCTTATCATTATACTTGCATCTCACTTGATTCCAACGGTCAGATGTTGCCAAAATTCAGACTAATATTCTCTCCTTGCGAAGTGCTGCGATATCTAATCATGTCTGGCGTTCTGATTCTGATATCTCTATGACCCCGCTAGATCTACTCGGGCCGGTCCGGATCACAATTTTTATCAGCTTACCACAATTCGTTTGGATGACAGGAAATATTTGTCGTAGTCTCACTCTATTACCTTAGCCTTATAGATAGGACACAATGGCGACAAAGGATCCATATAGCCGACCCCACTATAGTGGGATAAAGTCTTGAGTGTTGTTGTTGGTCTCGCTCTATTACCTTAGCCTTAAAGAGTCGTCGTCTCTTTGACTATATTAGCGATACTACCACTAAACCTGCCCGCACCTCTGCGGCTTGGTCCCAATGAGAGTGTAAGAACTCTCCCGTCATGTCCTGACTCACGAACTCTATGACAAAGTCCATTGCTTGGAATTATCTTTTTCTTGATACTGCCGCCGATATCTGGAAGCTTGCTGCGTCTACATTTTCTTGCGAAGGGAATGCAGCCTAGATTTACCATTTATGTCGTCACCCTTCCCAACAATGGAGGAGAAGGAACCATCAACAATGCTCACCTTATCTTCCGTTCTTTATGTCCATAATTTCACCTGCAGTTTACTTTTCGTTAGTCGTTTGAATAATTTTCTCCAATGCTCAGTTACCTTTTTTCCTTCTCATTGTATTTTCCAGGATCTAAATAGGGGGAAGACGATTGGCTCTGGTTACCTGCAAAATGGCCTATATTTGTTTGACTCCTCCACCGGGTCCCCTTCTCCACAAGCTCTCCACACCTCCCAGACATCCCACGTGCTCACTTGACATCATCGGCTTGGTCATCCTTCTATAGCTATCATGCAACGAATATTTTCTATTTTTCCTTCTACCTGTTTTAAAAACTTTGTTTGTGATATATGTGTAGTTGCAAAACATCATCGACTTCTTGTTAGTCATATTTCTTTACATAGTACTATTCCTTTTCATGTTGTGCACACTGAGGGCCTTGCCATGTTGTCTCAATTTCTTGATATCGATGATTTATTATCTTTATTGACTGTTTTTCTCGCACGACTTGAGTTTATTTGATGAAACATGAGCATAAAGGTTTTTCAATTTTTCAGAAGTTTCATAAAATGATTTCTACTCAGTTTTCTGTCAATATCAAAATTTTGCGTAGTGACAATGGTCGAGAATATATCAACTCTCAATTTGAGCAGTACCTTACTGATAATGGGATTGTGCATCAAACTTCGTGTGCTCGCTCCTTTTCAGAATGACGTCGCTGAGTGAAAAAACCGTCACTTGTTGAAAGTTGCTCGGCGTCTCCTGTTCATTATGCACCTCCCTAAATTCTATGGGGGGTGCCGTTCTTACCGCTGCCTGTCTTATCAATTGCCCGCCGTCTACGATATTGGGTCACCAAATCCCTCTTCGCACTTTAGGGGTTACCCCAACATCTCTACAACCCAAGACATTTGGGCGTGTCTGTTTTGTTCATATTTCCTCCCCAGGCTGGTCTAAACTTGATCCCTATGCTCTTAAATGTGTTTTCATTGGTTACTCTCTTACTCAGAAAGGGGTATAAATATTATCATCCCCCTACTCGCAAGACCTTTATCTCGACCAATATTACATTTCGTGATTTTAAACCTTACTATGTGGCCTCACTTCAGGAGGAGCCTGCACCTATAAAAGAAGTGAGCTCCCTTACTTTCTCTCTACTGATCCTATGTGGCCAATCATCATTGGTCATAGCTCCCTTACTTTTATGACAAGGTAAAATTCATAACACGTCGGCTCATCCCATGCGATTAGTCTCAATGCCAACTCCGTCTGAGGCTCCTGCTGTACAGTCTATTGACCTCAGATCGGGTACTCAACACCCCTTATCTCATTATGTTTCTTATGACACTCTAACTCATTCATGTAGAGTTTTTGTGTCTTCTCTTACCTTTGTCTGTATTCCTTCCACTTGGCAGGAGTTTCTTGCGCATCCTAAATGGAAAGGGGCAATGCTAGAAGAAATGACTTGGAAAAGAATTACACTTCGGATTTAACTCTTCTCCCACCGGGAAAGAAGATGGTTGTAAGTGGGTGTTTATTGTCAAACAGTACTCTGCGGGTTTGGTTGAACATTTCAAAGCAAGGCTAGTGGCAAGGGGGTATACTCAAATTCTAGGCATCGACTATCAAGAAACCTTCGCACCTGTGCCAAAATGAGCTCTATTAGAGTCTCGCAAGGTATGAGATCTTATCCAATTGGACATAAAAAATGCATTTTTTTCATGGCAATTTGGAAGAGGAAGTGTATATGTTGCTTCCACCTGATTTCTCTCCTTCAGGTTTTGAAGGGAAAGTCTGCAAACTTAAAATGGCTCTCTACGGCCTGAAACATTCACCAAGGGCGTGGTTTAGTCGTTTTTACAGAGTCATGATCTCTCTTGGGTACAGACAAAGTCATGCTAACTATACTTTGTTCATAAAAAAGAGAGGTAACTTGTTGACTGCTCTCATTATCTATGTTGATGACATCATCATATTAGGGGACTTGAAGAAGTGAAAGAGTTAAAGTGACATTTGGCAAGACCGTTTGAACAAAAGGATCTTGGCAAACTTAAGTATTTTTTGGGGATTGAATTGACTAGGCTAAAGAATGGTATTTTCATCTCTCGGCGGAAATATATTCTTGATTTATTGGAACAAACCGGTATGAGTGGATGTAGACCTACCGCACTCCCATGGAGGTCAACCACACCCTTGGAAGAGATGATTGGGATCGTTTTGAGGATGTTGTTGGTTACCAACATCTTGTAGGGCGATTAATCTTTTTATCACATATCAGGCCTGACATAGCTTATGTTGTGGGAGTTGTTAGCCAATATATGCATTCCCCAAAGACAAGACACCTTGATGTTGTTTTTAGGATCTGGAGGTATTTGAAGACTTCACTTGGAAGGGGAATCCTCTTTACCCCCAATACTGAATTAAAGATTGAAGTTTATACTGACGCGGGCTGGGCCGGATCTGTTAAAGATAGATGATCTACCTCTGGGTATTGCTCATTTGTTGGAGGGAACCTGATTACCTGGAGAAGTAAGAAACAACCAGTTGTCTTTAGGTCAAGTGCAAAAGCAGAGTTTAGAGCCATGACACATGACATTTGTGAGGGGCTTTGGCTACGCTCCCTTATGAGTGATTTGGGGTTGGGTGAAGCTAGTCCTATTCGGCTGTATTATGACAACAAAACTACCATCAGTATTGCCAACAATCTCATTCAACAACTCCCTTTGCTCAGGATTAGTATCTCTTGTGGAATTTTTTTTGAAAAACGTTTCCTTTTTAGGTATATGATAAATAATCAGTTGAAAATTCATGTGCACTTAGAGCGGTCAACGCTCTCAGTATGCCACAACGCGCACCACTCTCAGGATTGCTACAAGCGCTCAACGCTCTCAATTCATTAAGGAGAATATTGAGAAGGAGATTGTTTATATTTCTTTCGTTCCCTCAGAGGGTCGATTAGCTGATATATTTTTTCGTTAAGATAGATACTTATATGAGTAGTGTGGCACGAGGTTTTTGATGCCCCATGCGGCAGTATGCCCGCCGCTCGCAACCCCCTTGCTTGATATGACATTGGTGACAACCAGAAGTATAGACTTCGCCACCCTGTAAACATGGGATTGCCCGCCGCAGGCGCCGCTCATAGCCCTCCCCATGCCACGTTGCTCGTGTGCGCATTGTATGTGTGTATGTATATGTATATATTTGTATGTATATCTATATGTATATATGTGTATATGTATATCTATATGTATATATGTATATATATATGTATATGTGTATATGTATATCTATATGTATATATGTGTATATGTATATCTATATGTATATATATATGTATACACACACACACATATATACATACATACACATATATATGTATATCAATATATATATACATACACGCATATATATACATATATATATATAATATATATTATATATATATATATATATATATATGTATACACACACACACACATATATACACACATACATACATATATATGTATATATATATATGTATATTTATGTAGCAGAATATACTGATGTACTAAAATCTTGTTAAAGTAATGCTCTACTCTAAACTCTAGCTTAGATGTTTGCAGATAGAAGTTATCTTTTAGAAAGGCAATAACTTTATGCAGGGATATTCAGCTTATCATGCCAGACATCATATTTTTATTAA